>JAKZJZ010001663.1:0-25615 GCA_022702705.1 Papilionanthe hookeriana x Papilionanthe teres | reverse complement strand
GATTGAACTTAATGATCAAAATGTTTATAAACCATTAAGGGATTATGCTAATCCTACGGTTGATGAACTTCATAGTAGTATTCGAATACCCATTGTAGATGCTAATTGTTTTGAACTTAAACCGTCTATTATTCAAATGGTGCAAAACAATCAATTTGGTGGATCACCTAATGAGGATCCAAATTTACATCTTGTTAGTTTTAGAACTTTGTGCTACCTTTAAATATAACAATGTTTCTGATGATGCTATTAGAGGTAGACTCTTTCATTTTTCTTTAAGAGATAAAGCAAAGATGTGGCTAAACTCATTAGCAACTAGTTCTATTAAAACATGGGCTGAAATGGCACAAAAATTCCTTGTTAAATATTTTCCTCCTTCTAAAACTGCTAAATTATGAAATGATATTACTTCGTTTAGTCAATTTGACGGGGAGACAATATATGAAACTTGGGAAAGATTTAAAGAACTATTAAGAAAATGTCTTCATCATGCTTTACCTGATTGGTTGATTATTCAAACATTTTATAATGGATTAATTGGATCTTTAAAATCAATTATTGATGCTGCTGCTGGAGGTTCATTAATGTCAAAATCATTTGAAGAAGCTTACACTTTAATTAAAGAAATGGCTAATAACAATTTTCAATGGCCTTCCGAAAGGATTAATCCTAAAAAGATGGCAAGTTTTGACGATAATGAAGCCTTTTATATTTTAGCTTCACAAGTTGCAGCAATGTCTAAGAAATTAGATAACTTTGCAATTAATATTTCACATAATAACTCTGCTAATATTGAAGATTCTCAAACTATTGAAACTTTACAAGCTATTGCAAGTAAAAATAATCCTTATTCAAATTATTATAATCTCAGGTGGAAAAATCATCCTAATTTTAAGCTGGAATAATTCGCAACAACAATGGGGTAATAATCGATCTCATCCCACTGGAAATTGGAATAATCAAGTTAATCGAAATTATAAACCTCCTGGATTTAATAATCAACGAGAAAAAGTTATCGATAGAAGAATTAATTTTACAAATGAATAATCAATTACAAAATCAAAATACTGCTATTCGTAATATTGAAAATCAAATGGAGCAAATTGCTACTTTAATTAATAACGGCACTGTAGGAACACTTCCTAGTAATGTTGAAATTAATCCAAAGGAAACTGGAAAAAACATGAACAAGTTAAAGGCTGTGCAACTTAGAAGTGGAAAGGAATTAAAAGAAAGAATGCAGAATGAAATTGAAAAAGAGATTGAGGTTGAAGAGATTAAAAAACCTAAAAAAACTCTCTCTCTTAGTCAAGATCAAACTGTTATACCTGTTAATGTGGAAGTTGAAAGACCACCACCACCTTTTCCTCAAAGACTGAAACAGCAGAACTTGATCATCAATTTTCTAAGTTTTTTGAAATTTTTAAGAAACTTACTATTAACATACCTTTTGCTGAAGCTTTGGAACAAATGCCAAGTTACGCAAAATTTATGAAGGATATTTTAAGCAAAAAACAAAAATTCGAAGCTTTTGAAACTGTTGCATTAAGTGAAGAATGCGGTGTAATAATTCAAAAGAAATTACTTGAAAAGCTTAAGGATCCTGGAAGTTTCACTATCCCTCGTGCTATTGGAGAAAAATTTTGTGGAAAAGCTTTATGTGATTTAGGAGCAAGTATTAATCTCATGCCATTTTCTATCTTTCGAAGATTAGATTTAGGAGATATTACTCCCACCACTGTAACCCTTCAGTTAGCTGATAGATCCATCACTTATCCTAAAGGAGTTATAGAGGATGTCCTTGTTAAAGTGGATAAATTTATCTTTCCTGAAGATTTCATAGTACTTGATATGGAAGAAGATAAAGAGATACCTATTATTTTAGGGAGACCTTTTCTAGCTACCGGACGAGCTATGATTGATGTGCAAAAGGGAGAACTAACCATGAGAGTTAATGATCAAGAAATTAAATTCAATGTTCTTAAATCAATGAAGTGCCACGATAAAGAGAAATGTTATCGAATGGATATAATTGATTATTTAATCGAAAAATATTATCAAGAAAAATGTAAAGTCATTTCTGAAGAAAAATTTGAATTTTTAACTGAAAATGAAGAAGTAGAAGAAGAAGAGACTAATTTTATTAAAGATAATTGGGAAACTTTAGACATAACTCAAAATGATATACTTTTACAATCAATTAAAAAGGCCCCTGAACTAGAATTAAAAATGTTACCTTCCCATTTAAAATATGCGTTTCTTGGAAATCCGTTAACTTTACCTGTTATTATTTCTTCTGAACTTAGCAAAGATCAAGAAGAAAAACTACTAGGTGTCTTAAAGAATTATAAGAAAGCTTTTGGTTGGATGATTGCTGATATAAGAGGAATAAGCCCTTCCATTTGCATGCATAGAATTTTAATGGAAGAAAATTTTAAACCTACTATAGAATCGCAAAGAAGATTAAATCCTATCATGAAAGAGGTTGTTAAAAAAGAAATTATTAAGTGGTTAGATGCTGGTATTATTTATCCTATTTCGGATAGTCAATGGGTAAGTCCTATTCATTGTGTTTTGAAGAAAGTAGGTGTAACTGTCATTGTTAATGATAAAAATGAACTAATTCCGACAAGACAAGTTACTGGATGGCGAATTTGTATTGACTATAGGAAATTAAATAAAGCCACTAGAAAGGATCATTTTCCTTTACCTTTCTTGGATCAAATGCTCGATAAATTCGCTGGACACTCATATTTTTGCTTTCTGGATGGATATTCTGGTTATCATCAATTACTTATTGCTCCTGAGGATCAAGAAAAGACAACATTTACAAGTCTTTATGGAACATTTGCTTTTAGAAGAATACCTTTTGGTTTATGTAATGCACCTGCAACTTTTCAAAGATGTATGAGGTCGATATTTTGTGATTTGATTGACAAAGGAATTGAAATATTCATGGACGATTTTTCAGTTTTTGGAACTTCTTTTGAATCTTGTTTGGAAAACAAAGCCAAAGTTACGAAAAGATGCGAAGAAACAAACTTAGTTCTTAAGCTGGGAAAAATGTCAATTCATGGTCACGAAGGCATTGTACTTGGTCACAAAGTGTCACAAAAAGGGATGGAAGTAGATCAAGCAAAAGTAAAAATTATTGCTGAATTGCAACCACTCGTTGACCTCATTTTCGATGAGGTCTTCTCTTCTTCTCTTTAGTACTTAGGATCTAGCCTTAGGCTTTTCCTTTGACTATCTTAGAGGACTAGAATTGGGATCCACCTTTTATAAAGGATTTTTCTAAAATTGCTAAACCTCTTTGTCATTGTCGGCATATTTTAGGTTGTGTGTTTTAAAAGGGGTCGCTTCACGAAGTTGTCGGCGAATTTAAATTTTAAATTTGATTTAAATATATATATAATTTAGAAAGTAGTATTTGGCTTTGAAAATAATTTTTAAATTTGAAAGTTTTAAGATATGAGATTAAGCCGATCTCACATCCCGAATAGTTTATATAAACGAGCACGCACCATGAGCTAGTGTATACTATCACTAAGGATAGACACAGCATCGATGGTGGGGCTCGATCAAATAAACCGAAGTTTTGTGACATCCGTTTGGTACGCGAACCAATTTTATAAGCGAAACAAATTCCACTGCTTAATATGAAAGTATCAAACGGGGTTTATATTACACAGGTTCTTTAAAATTCCATATAAAGAGTGACCCTATAGTTAATTACATCTTAAGTGACGGGAATCACTAGAAAACTCTCGATAATAATCGATAACTACTGCTTTCAAGAATTTGAAAGTTTAAGGTTTTCGAAGATTGAATTTTGGAATTTCGATAGGGAATGGATCGAATTTTGGAACATTTTGTTTTGTGAATCCGAAGGAAGAAAGGTAGGAGAAATCAGCTGATTCGAAGTGAACTTCGGTAATTTCCGATTATCTTATCGTTTGGCTTGAGTTTAGGAAAGTCCTAATACTTATTTAAATGTTTTGATCTTGCAATTTTAATTAATTAGGGCTTATATTTGTATGATAAAATCAAGCAAATAGCTACAGAAGATGTGAGGGTTTGTTGTCGTATCGGACGATTACCTCGGAATCTAAGACAGGTTAGGGCTTAATTTGCATAAAATGATTATGCGAGTGCTAACGAAAAGGTTGAGGATTTATGTTGCACTAGGCGAACTACCTCGAAGTCCTATGGCTTGGTTATTTAATTACAGGAAAGTTTCTTGAAGTAGGTTCGAGTTTTGTTGACGACGATGGTCGTCTTGCCCATCATGCTCCGAAGCTCCTTGTTGTTGCGAGAGGTTTAGTTTTAGAAATCATAAATCGGGGGATGAGAAAAGTGTTTTGGTTTAGAGAAAATCTTAATTTCCAAGTGTTTTTTACGTTTTAATTAAAACAAATCTTAAAGTTGATTATAACGACACTAGGTTAAGATCCCGCGGTTCCATCCTTAGGCATCATTATTTTTATCGGATTCACTTAGTCCGGATGAATTTGCTAAACTCGGCTTGAATGAGTTCCACACTTTCATTTAGGCAGTGGGAAATCCGGTTAGCGACACGTAGGTTACATCATCCGAGGTATTCCGATCATCCGACGGGACGTTTTAATTTAGTTGTAATTGTAGTTTTGTGTTATGTTTGTGATTAAATTTTGAGTTGTTTTATATTTTGAAATGTTGTGGCGGTGAATTTTATCTTGCAATGACTTTTAACTTAGTTTTGGTTTCGAGTTTTAGGGGCTTATCCTAAAGGTGTGGGTTTTCGTACAACGAGTTGTTTTATCGTACGAGAAAAGTAAAGTGCATTTGCGATAAAGTAAATTGCGGGGAAGTAAATTGCAAGAAAGTAAATTGCGATAAAAAATAAAAGCGTACATGGAGGGTCTTCCAGTCATCCAATGTGCACTTAAAACACGATTAGAATATTTAAACGAGTTCCTAGGTAAAGGCTAGGGGAAAGGTTATGGTTTTCTACCAAATTCCTAATCCTATAGCTGGTCATCTCCTATGGCGTCTAGGTTCTTTGTGTTTTTGTTTGAGAGGCGATTTTCATCATCGAAGGACGATTAAATCGATTGTTCTTATAAATATCTATCATATTGAGGAAGTGCTTAAGAAGAATCTTAAACATCTTTTGATATTTATAGGATTGTTTTAAGTACGAATGAATTTAATTATATAAATGAATCGATCGTCAGAGGTTTTGAGTTTTGTTAACTTGCTAGGTGAATTAAGACATTTGAATATCTTATGAGTGAAGTAGCACTTCATTTAATGTTTCATTTAGGAGTTATAATAATCGAAGCTTTCGAGGGTAAATTAGTATTGAATGATTTGATTTAAGTTAAAGGGTTTAAATTTGGAATAGTGTTGAGTTGTTTTATATTTAATTTCCTTTATGTCTTAGGTGATGTTATATTTAATTTAATTTAATTTAATTGAGTTTTAATTTAACTTAATTTAATTTAATTTGATTTGATGTTTAATTAATTTGATTTGATTTAATTTAATTTAATTATTTAATTTAATTTAAATTAATTTAATTTAATTTAATTTAATTGTTTAAATTAATTTAATTTAATTATTTAATTTAATTTAATTTAATTTAATTTAATTTAATTTAATTGTTTAATTTAATTTAATTTAATTTAAATTTAATTTAATTTAATTTAATTTAATTTAATTGATTTAATTTAATTTTAATTTAATTTAATTTAATCCAATTTAATTTACTTAATTTAATTTAATTTTTAATTTAGTTTTATCTTTAATTTTAATTGAAATTTTTGAAAGAGTTTAATAATTTAATTTTAGTTTAATGATTAAGTCTTTTAATATTTTGAATTTGAATTATCATTTTAATTAAGAGTTGAATATTAATGAGATGATTAATTTAGGGATTTTTAAATTAAAGAATAAATCTCTTCCTAATAAATATCCCTTATTTTAATAATTCGATTTTATTATTCTTCGAATTTAATACTATTATTTAATTAAAGTTTAATCATTTTTAAAAATTGTTTAATGAGTTTCTACCCTTTAATTATTTAAATTTCAATCATCCAAATCAGATTAAGATCAAATATTTTACTTGTTAATTTTATTAAACCTAAAGTTTTAATTAAGGGTTAAAAGTTTAATTACAATTTTACCCTTAAGCTTAATAATTTCATAACTCACTAAATTGAACTTAAATGAACTTGAAGTTTTTATGTGACTTCACTCATATGTCGATAAAGACATGAGAGGAGAAAATGTGATTTTTCTGTATTTAATTTATTTATATAATTATTTTTGGTGGAAAATAGAGATTTTCGAGGAAAATTTGATAACATGACCAAAGGAAAGTTTCTGTCCTTAAGAAAATTAGGGGACATTCCTAATGACCAGAGAAGCACTTGGACCAATTTTGGTGATTTTTTGAATTATATTATTTTTATTATAATTATTTTGAGTTTTGGAGTGTTAATTAATTTAAAAATAAAATAAATGTTGAAAAGTGGATTTTATATTTTTCAAAAATCTCTCTGATATCAAGGAAACCAGAGAAACAAATTTTGCAATTTTCTGATTTTTCTATGATTTATTATAATTATTTTAGTGAAAATGCTAGAAAATACATTTTTTTTAATTTTAAAATTACCTTAGAGCTTTAAAATTCAATATCTCACTAAATAGACCTAGGAAAAATGTGGGATTTGCTCCTAAGTGATTAAAATTCAAAATGTGACATTTTGGTGAATTTTATTATTTTTGTGATTTTTATTATTTTTTATTTTTTAATTATTAAAAGTATTAAAATATTATTAAAAATCAACTTTTTTAGAAAATTGAAATTTTAATTTTCTTAGGTTCCCCTGATATCAGAGAGGCTCCAAAACCAATTTGGTGAATTTTTGAAAAGTATTTTAAAAGTTATGAATTTTTAAAGTTTAAAATGGCTAAGTGACTTAATCGAGCCGATTAGTGGGGCTAACCGAGTCAGATTGACCTCAAATTTTTATGGTGGATTCCTGCGATCCTAAAGGTCAGTGGAGAATTGATTTCAAGTCAATTTGATACACAGTTAACTCTAATTAATTAAAGACCTATTTTGGGTGTTTAAGTCGATTAGGGTTGTTTTGAATGAACTAAGTCGAAATCTATTTTCTCTAGGGTTCTGCGGTCATAAGGAACATCACCAAATTTTCCTAGAATTTATTTCACAACATGCTTATTCTTGGAATTAAAATACTCAAAACGGTGACACGAACTTGAAAAATCAAGAACTCTTCATAGGGATGGCCTCGACTTTGGAAAATTCGGGGAATGTTCCCGAATTCGGAGGCTTGAAAGCTACTATAGTCTCATGCCATAGTGAATTGTATGCATGCATGGAGAATTAAAACAATGCGAGAGAGTAAATAAATTATAAAAAATAAAATACTTGATGAAATTAAATGATTTCTTTTCCACATTATTCTCCTCTCATTCAGCTGAGCGAGAGGGTATTTTTATTTTATTTTTATGATTTTCCTACACGGAGATATGAATTTTTGAAGTTTAGGGAATTAAATAAATAAGAAAATACCCTAATTTTCTATTTATCCACGCGGCGCCGGCGCATCCTCGGCGGCTCACGAAGGCCGCGCGGCGCGCTCCCGATTCGACGCCGCCGCTCGAGTCGGCGGCCGGGCCCCGCGGTTCTCGCACCGTTTCTCGGTCGACGCCGTCGAGCGCGTTCGTCCGCGCGTGTATTGAATGGACGGCATCCGTTCATCGTCCACAGTGTTCTCGCCGAGAGCGCGTCCACACTAAATCCACAAGATCTCGCTCGATTCTCGATGGATTTTTACGTTCTTATACTACATGGATTCGTCTTGAAGAGACGAACGCATCTATACGGTTAACATGCATTGAAACTAAGGCATTTGAAATAGAGAATCTTCGGAAGCTCGGGATGAAGAGTTAGCTCGTACCTTGGCTCGGAGAAGTGTGGCTTCAATGCGAGAGTTGTTGCACCTTCGATTGGGTCTATGAAGCTCCGGATGGAGTCTCACAGTGCAGTGAATTGTACGGATATGATTTCGACAAGCCTAGATCACAAAGCTTGGAGGACTGGAGCAGGCTAGGTGGTACGGAGATGGGGCTTTTGTTGGTGAACACCTTCCCTTGGTGCAGTGAAGGTGTAGAGCCGATCGATTTGAGAATTGGCTCCGCTGTGGAGAAGTGTCACTGGTTTTGGGTGGAATTTCGACTACGAAATTGAGCTTTCGGAGGAGAAATGGCGGGGGAATTCCGCGGGGATCGAGTGCTCTACAGGGTGGAGAAGAGTGCGGAACAATTTTGGCGAGTTTTGGCAAGGTTTGTGCTTAGGCTGCCTTCATGGCCGAGAGGGGTGGAGTTTAAATAGGAGAGGGTGGAAGGCCTCTCGGGGGAGTTAGGGCTTGGGATCGAGTTGCTGCGGTGAGGAGAAGATCGGCCATGGTAGCCAGCTAGGGATGGGGCGGCTCGGCGAGTGAGAATTTCGATGTTGGCTCACATGTGAGCTCTCGGCCATGGTGTTTTCCGGCGGTGCAGTGGCCGGCCGGCCGAGCAATGGTCACCATCTTGGTCGGGTGGGTCGGGAGTGGGGTTTAGTGTAGACGATTGGCAAATGCCATGTGTAAAGGCTTTGATTCAAAGTGGAATGGGGGCATGGCTAAATTTGAACCTAAATGGGTCGACCCACCCATTTGGGCTAGGTGCACCACCCGAGGCATGGTTTTGGTGAGGGAAAAGTGATTTGGCTCGGCATAATCGGTAGGGTCGAGTCACCATCCAAGCACGATTAGGCTTAAGCATGGTTTAGTGGAATCATGGAAGTGGTTAATCACCTTTAGGAATTAAGGAAAGAGCCTCCTCCTTTTGCCCAAAATGGCATGGTGACATGTAAAGAGGCTCTCATGGCTTGCATATGGCTTGTGCATGGCTCCATGGCTCCATTTGGCTTGGGAAAAGGTTTGGTCGATTTCATAAAAAGGATTTTAAGGATTTTGGATAATTTGGTGGAAATTTGGATGAAGCTTCATTTAGAATTATTTGATGATTGGTTTAGGACTTAGGGATGATTTTAATTGAAAATATGATGAGGGGAAATGTCATATGGGCTTTGGAAGAATTTTTTTTGGGGTTTTGGATTTGGTGGAAGTGGGCTTTTTTTTTAAAATGGTTTAAGGAATGGGCCCTTAAGTTTAAAAATGAATTTATGGATGGGAATTTTGTAAAGAGGTTGGGCCAAATAATTGTTGGGTTTAGCTCATGGATGTGTCATGAGTGATTTGAAACAAATTGGGGGTGATTTGGATTTGAATTGGGTTGAATTTGGGTTAGGTTTGGGTTTAGGTCGAAAAATGGGCCTTTTGACCTTGGATTGAGTTTGAGTGGGACTTGGGTTCAAATTTTGGGCAAATCATGTTAGGGTTTTGTTTTTGGGAATGTTAAGGAAGATTTAGAAAAGATTTGAGGTTAATTGGAGTTGAATTGGGTGAGTTTGGGTTAAGTTTGGGTCATGGGTCCGAATTTGGGCTTTAAGGCCAAAAGTGAGATTGGATCCAAATGTCAATCAAATTGGACTTGGATTTGGTCTAAATTGGTATTGGGAATGTTGAATTGAAGTTTAGAATTGAATTGGACCAAAATTGGGGTCAATTGGGTAGGTTTGGTTTGACATTGGGTTCACTTAGGGTTAAAATGGGTCGATTTGGGGGTTTTGACAAAAGTAGGGTAAATTGACAAAATTGGCCCATGGTGTAGTTGGACAAAATGAAATTGGGAATATTTAGGATTTTCTGGAATTTTCTGGGAATTTTCTGAATTTTTGGATTTTTAGGCGAAGGGTATTTTGGGTATTTGGAGGGTATTGAGAGGTATTTTTGGAATTTTTGGTATTTTTGGGTATGGATGATCAATTTGAGTGATGTGGAGATGTTTGAGATTGATTTTGGAAAATTTTGGGTAATTTGGAAATTTTGCGAAAATTTGGGTAATTTCGAGGGTTTTGGGTAGGTTTAGTAGGTGTAGGGTCTCGGGGGTCAAAAATTGAAAATTTGGGAAATTGGAGATTGGGTGAATTTAGGTGGAAAGAAATCATTTTGGTTGAGCCATGAAACCATTTCAAGCCCATATGAGCCATGAAAGGACTCATTTGAGGCATTCGTTATGTTGTTCTAACCTCTGCGCGAGGGCTTAGGGGTTAAGGACCATCCATGTGAATCACCCACATGAGTCGGGAGGTTAAGTTGGGTATGGGTGTGGTTTTAGGAAGTGTGTGGAAATGTAGTGTGTAAGTGTAATGTAAGTCGGCCCCTCGTCGGACCGGGCCGCCGGGGGTAGTCTGAGGCCGAAGAGTCTATAGGAACTCATCCTTTAAACTTCCACATTTGATTTCGACCCTACAGGTGATTAGGGGTCTATAGTCGAATTTGTGGAGTTTGCGGGGAGTTTAGAAGTGGTTTGAATTTCTAAAGGCGGGTCCCGATTCTAGTCCTCTAAGATAGTCGAAGGAAAAGCTGAGGCTAGATCTAAGCCTAAAAAGAAGAAGGGAAGACCTCGTCGAAAATGAGGTCGACAAATGGACCCCGATAGGTGTGGTGAGTGACGGAGCACACCGCGCGTATTGGTGTTGGCCGAAGCGATCAGCAAAACCAACACGGATGTCGAGTGACGAACTTGGGACGAAGTAGAAGAGTTTACTGTGGGGAGTGTCGAGTATATCTGCAGGAACCGGAGATTCTTGAACTCTCGGCAGGGAAAGGAAAAGGCGGTGAATCCGAAATCACATGATGCGGGGAATTCCGATTTAGATTTTATTTTGTTTCGATTTATGTTTTGATGTGTGAGTTTAAATTTTAGTTTGGGGTTTCGATTTAGATTGAAGTTTGTCGAAATTTATTTGAAGGGATTTGATTTGAAATGAAAATTGGGATTTTGAGGTTTTAGATGTAACATCTCCGACCTCGAAAGAAAATTGAATTGATTAGATTGAATCGTTGCAATGAGAAGATATCTCGGAGTAATGCGGTGTTGGATGTAAAATCCTTAACCTCGAGAGTTTGAATTTGATTTGATGTATTTCATTGCGATAGGGAAAGAGATCCTAAGAACGATGCGATCTCGGATGTAAAATCCTCGACCCAGAGGTTCGAATTTGATGTATTTCGGTGCGATAGGGAAAGAATCCTAAAGCGGTGCGGTCTTGGATGTAAAATCCTCGACCCGAAAAGTTTGAATTTTGATGTATTTCGGTGCGATAGGAAAAGAATCCTAAAGCGGTGCGATCTTGGATGTAAAATCCTCGGCCCAAAAGGTTGAATTTGATGTACTTCGGTGCGATAGGAAAGAATCCTAAAGCGGTGCGAGTCTTGGATATAAAATCCTCGACGCAAAAGGTTTGAATTTGATGTATTTCGGTGCGATAGGAAAGAATCCTAAAGCGGTGCGGTCTTGGATATAAAATCCTCGACCCGAAAGTTTTGAATTTGATGTACTTCGGTGCAGATAGGAAAGAATCCTAAAGCGAGTGTAGTCTTGGATGTAAAATCCTCGACCCAAAAGTTTGAATTTGATGTACTTCGGTGCGATAGGAAAGAATCCTAAAGCGAGTGTAGTCTTGGATGTAAAATCCTCGACCCAAAAGTTTGAATTTGATGTACTTCGGTGCGATAGGAAAAGAATCCTAAAGCGGTGCGGTCTTGGATGTAAAATCCTCGACCCAAAAGGTTTGATTTTGATGTACTTCGGTGCGATAGGAAAGAATCCTAAAGCGATGCGATCTTGGATATAAAATCCTCGACCCAAAAGGTTGAATTTGATGTACTTCGGTGCTGATAGGAAAAGAATCCTAAAGCAGTGCGAGTCTTGGATGTAAAATCCTCGACCCGAAAAGTTTGAATTTGAGATTTGGAAGGATGAGTTTGAACTCGATTGAAATTTGATTTAAGATTTGATTTGAAATTTGGAAGATCGAATTTGAAACTTGATCGGGAGTGGATTTAGATTTTGATTGAGAATTTGATTTGTGATTTGAAAAGATTGAAATTTGATTTGGAATTTGGAAAGATTGAATTTGAAATTTGATTGAGAATTTGCTTTGTGATTTGATTTATCATTCATGTTGATTTCGTTTGTCTTTTAATGGTTCAAATTTTATTTTATTGTTTATTTAATGTTCATGTGAACTAGGTGTTTGTCATTTTTAGATTTTTTTTTTAGAAAGTTTTCTTTTATTCTCTTTTTTTTTGTTTTATTTCTTTTACATTTCTTTGTTCGAAGTTCATTTAACTTTAATGGCGTTTCCCAATCAATTTGCACAAAAGAGGTGAAGGCCGAAAACGTGACATGGTCACTTTCATTCCAATCATGTTGAAAATACATCATACAACTCGATGCGGAATATATTTCATACAATCCATGTAGACTCGAAACGAATTTGTGTATGATCTTTGTTGATCCATCAAAAGAAGCATCATCGAAAATCCATGTCCGAATAGTGGGGTACATGGTTAATAACATCACCTTCCAAGCCATCCTTGGCGAGGATGCGAGTGGATGTACATTGGAGGTGTGATATTTCCCATGTAACTCACGGCTCGTAAGGCGGAGGTTCTCTGGCTACGGGTGCGGTTGGAAATGGTAAGGTATTTTCTTGTCGTCCATCCTCACGAAAGTAGCGAGATTCGCTCCTTGGCACCCATGGTATGCGATGCTTTGCGATGTACGCTCCGTTACCTTGCGGTATCATGACGGAACCCACGGTAAAGGTATCTTTGCTTGGCCCTCGGAACTCACCGGGACTGCTATCCGGAGGTCGGATCCGAACATGATGTTGCACTCATTCGAGAAGAGGCCGTGCGAAAGGTCGACGAAGTCGTGGTGATCGATATGTGGGGGTATGCGGTCACTTCTGTTTGTAGATGTTGATAATGCGGTATTGGGTATGCGATCTGCTGGCGGTACCCTCCATGTTATCGATCTTTTTACCATTCTCTTGATAGCTGATGGCATCGGATCTACTTGCCCATGACGGAGTATCCCGGTGGGTTTCCCTTCTGTCTTCGACAAAGTTGTAGCGACATCCGCATTGTATTGTGATTCTTCATTTCCACGGCATCCATCTCGGGGTTCGAGTATGTGTTTTCCCTTAGGCGGCCTGCTCGGCCCATTCTTTTCGGATCCGGATACAATCCACGATTTCTTGTTGTTCATACTGCGAGAATACGTCGGTATGTAGCTCGAGGCCTTCCAGTATGTTGATTCTTCTTCCTTTAATTCTCTCGAAGTATTCGAAAGTTTTCTTTTCAACATTCGCATCCTCTCCGGCTCGTATTCCGGAATGATGCGCGGATGGCGAGGCCTTGTGACATATTGTGGGATATATGGTTCGATCCCTTCACGTTCCCACGCATACCTCGGCTCCTCGGGGATGATGTACGTCGGGACATCCCCGGGGTTGCTTCTGCAACAAGGTCATGCATTGCTGGTGGTTCTATCCGGTGGCGTGGTAGCCTTCTTTCTTCGATCTTACGGAGATTTCCACAGTTCTTTTCGTTATCACTAGGAGCTGGCCTCCTTTCTTCGGGTTCTGGTGAACCGGTGTCCTTGAAGTGTATGCGCGGCATTAGCAATTGTCTCGTCGCGGTGAGTCGCGGCTAGTTTTGTTAACATCTTACGGATACGGCGATTCTTATTCCTTCGTTGCGTGGGCTGTGAGAGTAGCCCTCCGAACTTCTTGAATCTCGTGGGCGCGGCGGCAGCGAGCTTGCCCTCCATTGTAGCGACTACGGACTTTATTTTCTTATCTTCTTCGGTGTTTGCCTTTCTTTTCTTGTTGTTGGATTGGTGGCTTGGGCCACCCACTTTCATCCTTGTCATCGCACGGGTAGTTCTTCTCGGTTAGCCGGGACCCGGTCACTTTCCTCGTCTTGTAGGCTGTCGGTGCGAAATGCGAGTCGATCTCGATTATCGCTCCATCTTTCACCCTCTTTTCATCGAGTGCGAAGGCTTACGCCATTCTTAAAGTTCAAGACCAACCGCCGTTCGACATTTCCCTGCGAAAAGACAAGGAAAAGGATCGGGGGCTGTATCTTAAGAACAAGAACATTAAGAAAATGTTTATTTAAAGATACATTTTTTATTTATATCTATATATTTTTGAAATTTAACGGGAATGAAGTAGGATAAGATCGGGGAAGAGATTTTGATTTGGAAAGGAAAACAAGGAAAACTTTATTATCATGATTTTATTTATTTTAGCACATTTTATTATTTTTGGGTTCGGACTCGATCATAAGTAATTACTTCACCGTGTTTCTTAGGGATGAAGAATTCATTCCTTTGAAACATCGGGTAGCGTAATATTTTTCGAAGTATCGTCGAGTTGATCGGAAGCATATGTCGTTCTCACTGGCGATTCACTAGGCTGGTAGGAACCTCACGAGTATCTTGCTTCGACCACGAACGGTCCTTCCCGAGTGGGTTCGAATTTTCCTCCTATCTTGCGGTGTGCGAGAATAGGTCTCTTGAGAACGAGAACTAAATCACCAACTTTGAAGGTTCTTGGGCGGACCGGTTTGTCATGGGCTTGAACCATTTTAGCTTGGTATAGTTCTAAATTTTGTTGCTGGCTTGCAAGTCTTTTCCATTCCGAGCTTTCCAATTCTTCGAGTCGTAGTACGGCGTTTTCTTCTGTCGTGATCTTGTTTGCAAGTTGCAATTACGAGTGAAGGAAGTTGAACCTCTAAAGGTAACACTTGCCTCGGACCCATACACGAGAGCGTAAGGTGTAGCTTGAGTAGGAGTTACGAAGGTTGTCCGGTAGGCGCATAAGGCTTCTAACGATTTCTCGTGCCAATTTCTCTTATTATCGTCCGGGGTTTTCTTTAAGATTTGAACGAGAGTTTTATTAAAAGCCTCGGCGAGGCCGTTTGCTCTTGGGTAGTAAATTGTCGAGTATCGCCGGTCGATTCCGTGTCTCTGACAAAATTGTTGATTTGTGTGCTTCGAATGCGGCCCATTATACGAGATGATCTGCGCGGCACTCAGAAACGGTAGACAACTTGGTTCTTGAAAAGCTGCGGCACGTGGTGTGCTTTCACTTCTCTAAGTGGGCCCTGCCTGCCTTGGAAAAGTAATGCGTAGCCGCAAGAATGAAGCGATGTCCTTTTGAAGATGGTGGTTCTATCGGACCCGCTATATACGTACCCCGACATTCGAATGGCCGCGACGCGATTGTCGGGTGTAGCACATTTGGAGGTTGGTGTAGAACCACTCCGTGCACTTGGCATTGATGACGGCTCTTGGCGATTTTCATGCGGTCGGTCATCATCGAGGGCCGGTAGTACCCTAGTCTTTTAATTTTCATTTTCATCTTTGGACCCGGCGAGTGAGCGCCACGGAGTCTCGAATGCACCTCTTTAACAATTTCACGGGCCTCGGACCCGCTTAGGCACCTTAGCCACATTTGATCAAAAGACCTTCTGTATAATGTGTTGTTTATTAATGCGTAGGACGAGTTCTTTTCTTGATACGATGGGCTAGCGACCTATCGTACGGTAGCTTTCTGTTTGCGGGTAGTGCTATCGATAGTGCATCGCCTGATCTTCGTGTTTTTACATCGCTTCTTGCATTGATTCTTTCTCTTTTTTCGATTTGTGTATTGTGTACATGTCGAGCTGTGATAGGACACGACGTCAGTGAGCGACACTTCCAGCTGATTCATCTTGCAAACAGGCAAATTCTTTTGCGAGACGGGCTAAAGCATCTGTTAAAGCATTCTCTTTTCTAGGAATTTTGTAGATCGTTACATTTGGAATATGTTCCAACAGTTTGTATGGCATCTTTGGAAGTATTGTTCGAGTCTTGGTTTAAAAATTCTGTATTGTCACGACGATCTATTTGAATGATTAACTGTGAATCCCGTAGATGTTGATGTACTGTTATCCCAGTTTGAATAGTTAATTCCAATCCAGTTATGAGGGCTTCGTATTCTGCTTCGTTGTTTGTACACGGTTACGTCGAGTGGTAGGAGTATCTTAACATCCCCGCTCCGGTGTTATAAAGATTAGCCGATTCTGCCTTCACAGGAGCACTTATCACTTGCGATTCTTCGTCTTTGTGTCTTGAAGATGCTCCGTCGAAATATAATTCCCAACGTCGATCGTCGAGGTCTTCTAGGTTCATTATTTGTTCATGCGGCGGATCGTCGTTGAGAGGAGATTCGGGCGGCGAAGGGTGTCTTTGCGAGAAGTCTGCTAAGACTTGTCCCTTTACGGCACGCGGAGGCACGAAAGTTATATCGAATTGCGATAATATCATTGACCATACGGCAAGTCTGTCGGAAAGTGTTGGACGAGTCATCGAGTATTGCGATGGATTAAACTTCGAAATCGAGTTGACCTTATGAGAAAGCATGTAGTGCACGAGCTTTTGAGCGGCGAAGATCGGGGCCGAACAATGCTTTTCGATTGTGGGATACCTTACTTCAGTCGGAAGTAAACGACGGCTTAAGTAGTAAAGAGCATTTTCTTTACCCTCATCATTGACACAGAGTTAACGGGGCTCAGGAAGTCGTCTAGAGCCGCGGTGTAAAGTATCGATGATACACGAGGCAGAGGGCTGCTAAGACGGGAGGTGTCATTAAATATTGTTTAATGTCTTCGAAGGCCTTACGGCATTTCTCTTCCCAAATAAATTTGGCGTCCTTTTTAGCCCAGTGCGAGAAAGGTGACACACTACGACGGGTTTGAGATAAAGCGTCGAAGATATGCCGACTTCCCTTGAAAAGATCGTAGTTGTTTTAAGGTTTTGGGAGGCGGCATTTCTAAGATGGCTTTAATCTTCTCCGGGTCGATTTCGATTCCACGATGTCGGACAACGAATCCTAAGAATTTCCGGAGGTGACGCCGAAGGCGCATTTTAAGGGATTCATCTTAAGGTTAAATTGTCTTAATCGTTCGAAAACAATTCTCGAATCATACGAGTGGTTTTCCTTTACTTTGCTTTTGATGACGACATCGTCCACGTAGCACTCGACTTGATTGTGGATGAGATCATCAAAAATTCTTGTCATTGCTCTTTGGTAGGTTGCTCCTGCGTTCTTCGATCCGAATGGCATCCTTTGTGTAGCAAAATACTCCGATCGGCGTTACGAATCTTGCGTAAGCTTTTCATCTTACGGAGCCATTTTTATGCTGGTTGTATCTGAAGATCCATCCATGAATGAGAATATTTCATGTGTCGAAGCGATATCGATCATCGGTTACGGAATTGGTAGAGGGAATTCATCTTTTGGACATGCCTTGTTTAAATCTCTAAAGTCCACTAAATTCGATCGACCATTCTTCTTTACGGTAGCACCACATTGGCTAACCGGGTCGGGTATTGTTCTTCGCGGACAAATTTAGCGTCTGTTAGCTTTTTAACTTCGGTTATGACTTGTTGTTCGATTTCCAGACGCATTCTTACGGGACCTTGTACGGTGGAACGAAGTAGGATCCACTCTAGCTTATGGTTGCAGACCTGCGAGGCTAATCCTGGCATTTCATCGTAGCTCCGAAGCAAAGCAGGTCTTTAAATTCCATTAATAACTTGATTATTTCTTCGGAGTCTTCTTTATTGAGTAAGGAGCTAACAAAGGTAGGTCTAGGCTCTTTGCTTAGTACCTAAGTTAACTTCAGTTAACTCATCTATTGTGGATTTAATTTCTTCTTCGAATTACGGTGGAGCGTCTCCGATTTGTAAATCTTCGAGTTCGTACGTAGTTTCCATGCGGTTTTCATTGGACTTGCAAGTGACAACCAAGCAAAGTTCGGTATCGTCGGCCGACCTGCGTGCGAATCCGAGTCCATACTTTGAATTGGGAGGACGGCAGGAGTTATTCCATAACTTTTCAAAATGTTGTGATTGGCCTTTTGTCCATTGTCGAGGTAAGAAACCACGTTGAATTAAATTTTGAACACGGGGAGAGTACCACTCGAAAGGTAATTCCATTAATTCGATGAAGTGACATCTTCGAATTGTACATTATTTTCGAGTTTTGGAGGAAGAAGCACCACGGTAGAATTTGATCGGCTTTGCACGCGTCACTACGTACCTCTTTGACCTCCATACCCTCGATCTTATTAGAATGGATCGGAGTTAGGGTCATAGTATGTACGTAGTGGTTAATCTTCTCGTACATTGATTTGTATTCTTCGTTCTTTTCATCTTCGAGGGAGATCTTGTATTGCGGCTTCTTTCGACTTATTGTTGCTTGCTTCTTGCTTGATTTCTTTTTCTTCTTCGGAGCTATCATCCCGATCGACATTGATGGCTGGTTTCTTACGTCCGGTTGTCCTAGTGTCTCTACCACGGCCTCGTCCCCGGCCTCGACCTCGGATGCGAGTTGTGGAGAAACCTTCACCATCTCGCGGAAGGGAGTGGTGAGTGAGCGTTGGACTAGAACTTCGAGATCCTTCGTTGTCTCGAACTTTCTTTGCTTCATTTGTTATGGTATCTCTGGAGAAGATTGTTTTCTTTGGCGGTGCATAATAAGCCGCATCTTCGTGGATTCCGATTTCATGTACGGAGAATGGTTGCAAGTCACCTTTGATGCTGTTGTTCCCCTCGTCGTAGTACTTGATGCAACTGGTGTAGAGATGATGGTACCATCCTGTTTTCATGTATCCGTGGTCGGCCGAGTAGAGCGTTGAACGACGTTTCGAATCGATTATATGAAATTTTGCGGTTGTCTTTGCTAAATCACGGTCTTCATCGGTGGCGTTATTGACAGGGGCTCTTTCTCCTTTACGGTTGAATCCTCTTAATAACATTTTGTCGGCCTCGAGCTCGCGAGCATCGATTTCCAAGTATCTTAGTGTTCGAAGACTCATTATATTGATTGATGCTCCTGGATCCATCAAAACTGCGGAGAGCGTAAACTTCCCGATCGTAAGGCGAAATGTACGACGGTCGGTTGTGATGCTGGCATCCCGAGTAGTAGGTCATTGTACGTGAAGGTAACACCTCGGTTGTTCCTTTAACGAGCGAACCTCATCCAAGGAATCTCCGGCCATTTGAGCTAAGCAAATTTCCGGATCAAGTAAGGCCTTGATCAGAGCTTCTCTCATCTCCTTTGATAAGATGAGAGCATCGTAGATGCTCAGTTTGGCCGGTAGTTTCCTAAGATGGGCTAGCACGTTGTAGTCCACTTTGTTCTCCTGCGTCTCGGCTTCTTCTCGAATGGGTAGTTCTTCTGCTGGGGTTGGTTCTTCTTGAACAACCACCTGCTTTCCTTTGTCTTTTGGACCCATTCTCGGAGGTAGAACTCTTCCACTTCTCGAGGTTGACTTCGTAATTCCTTCGAATCTAGTGTTGAGTTCTTCGGTGTCTCCTCACGAATCGGAATGACGGGCTCTTCGGATTATCTTCGAAATGCGAAGGCTCTAACTCTATCGTAGCTGGAGCTCCTCGAAACTCACGAGATAGATCCATTGCTTGTTGAACTCTCGTAGCCTCCTTGATGGATGCCTTCTTCGTCATTGTGATCGTCGAGATCATGTATGATTTGAGAATTGTTGTTGGTATCGAAATCGACGCCGGATTGTCGCTAGTTACGTAATCGTTAGAAACGGTCGAAAACGTAGCCGACGCCATCACCCTTATCATTATATGATCCCACCGAAGTGAGCGAGATAATCATACAAAATCGAGAGGTTCGAGGGATTTCTCCCAGAATCGGAAGCATGACTATCTAGGATAAGCGGCCACTAATCGCAGCCTTAGGAGTCTCGGTCCCCTCTTCTTCGTCGATTTTCTTCTTCTCTTCGATTTTCTCTGTCGAGGTGGTTCTTCATCGCGAGTGATAGTACCGGCTTAACGAGGTCTCGAACTACGAATTGAAGCTCGCAGAAGCGGTTCGGATGTTGTCTAAAATCTTCTTCGAAGATCTCGTCCGAGGCGGTAGTCCATCCATCGTCGGTTGCATAGGGATCTATCGGGATGACGGGATCGGTTGAGATAACATTGACGGAACCTCCTTTACGGGGTTCCTTCATGTACTCCTTCGGGATTGTTATATTTCCTTTCCGAAGGTTGTCGTTGAGACGACTTTTGAAGGTAATGCGGTCTTACATCTTGTGCCCGAAGCATCCAGATGGTAGGGGCGAAAGTTGGGATCACCTTTCTTGTTGACTTCCTCTGGTCTTTTGGGCTCCGGCGGTGGAAATCTGGAGTTTTCATTAAGCTACGGAACATCTTTAGTCTTGCTTCATTTTTGAACGGATATTCTGCGCTCGAAGCTCCCTCGATGTACGTTGCGGACGAGACGGTTGTTCATCTTTGCGGAGACAGTGATCAATTGGGCCAGGGGTGCTTGGTAATTTTGTTGTGGTTCTTTGCGGCCGTTTGTCGGCATATTTTTAGGTCGTGTTTTATTTTGAAGAGGGGTCGCTAACGAAATCGTCGGCGAATTTTTAATTTAATTAAAATAAATAATTTGAAAAGTAGTATTTGATTTTGAAAATAATTTTAAATTTGAAGGTTTTAAGATATGAGATTAAGCCGATCTCGCATCCCAGAATAGTTTATATAAACGAGCACCGCACCATGAGCCGTGTATACATCCACTGAGGATAGACACATTGCTTGATGGTGGGGCTTGATTAAATAAACTAGAAGATTAGTGACATCCGTTTGGTATGCGAACCAATTTTATAAGCAAACAAGTTTCCACTGCTTAATATGAAAACATTAAACGGGGTTTATATTACACAGGTTCTTTAAAATTCCCTATAAGGGCGAAGCCCACATAGTTAATTACATCTTAAGTGACGGGAATCACCTAAGAAAACTCTCGATAATAATCGAATAGTTCAGCTCTCGAGAATTTGAAAGTTTAAGGTTTTCGAAGATTGAATTTTGGAATTTCGATAGGGAATGGATCGAATTTTGGAACATTTTGTTTTGTGAATCCAAAGGAAGAGAGGTAGGAGAAATCAGCTGATTCGAAGTGAACTTCGATAATTTCCCGACTATCTTATTGTTTGTCTTGAATTTAGGAAAGTCATAATGTTTATTTGATATTTCGATCTTGCCGATTTCAATTAATTAGGGCTTATATTTGTATGATAAAATCAAACGAATAGCACAGAAGATGTGAGGGTTTATTGTCGTATCGGACGACTACCTCGGAATCTAAGACCAGGTTAGGGCTTAATTTGCAATGCGAAATGCACTAACGAAGAGTTGAGGATTTATGTTGCACTTAGAGCGAGCTACCTCGAAGTCACATGGCTTGGTTGTTTTAATTCTAGGAAAGTTTTGTTGAAGTAGACTCGGGTTTTGCTTGATGACGATGGTCGTCTTTGCCCGCCGTACTCAGAGCTCCTTGTCGTTGCGAGAGGTTTAGTTTTAGAAATCATAAATCGGGAGTTGAGAAAAGTGTTTTGGTTTAGAGAAAATCTTAATTTCCGGGTGTTTTTTATGTTTTATTTAAAACGAATCTTAAAGTTGATTATAACGACACGGTTAAGATCCCGCGGTTCCATCCTTAGGCATCATTATTTTTATCGGATTCACTTAGTCCGGATGAATTTGCTAAACTCGGTTGAATGAGTTCCACACTTTCATTTAGGCTAGTGGGAAATCCAGTTAGCAACACGTAGGTTACATCATCAGAGGTATTCCGATCATCCGACGAGGACGTTTTAGTTTAGTTGCAATTGTAGTTTTGTGTTACGTTTGTGATTAAATTTTGAGTTGTTTTATATTTTGAAATGTTGTGGCGGTGAATTTTATCTTGCGATGACTTTTAACTTAGTTTTGGTTTTCGGTTTTAGGGTGCATCCTAAAGGTGTGGGTTTTCATGCAACGAGTTGTTTATCATGCGAGAAAAATAAATGCATTTGCGATAAAGTAAATTGCGAGAAAGTAAATTGCGATAAAATAAAATAAAAGCGTGCACGGAGGGTCTTCCAGTCATCTGACTTGCACTTAAAACACAATTAGCATATTTAAGCGAGTTCCTAGGTAAAGGCTAAGGGAAAGGTTATGGTTTTTACCAAATTCACAATCATATGGCTAGTCATTTCTATGACGTCTAAGTTCTTTGTGTTTTTGTTTGAAGGCGATTTTCTTCATCGAAGAACAATTAAATCCGATTGTTCTTATAAATATCCTATCATATTGAGGAAGTGCTTAAGAAGAATCTTAAACATCTTTTCAATATTTACGGGATTATTTTAAGTCCGAATAAATTTAATTATGTAAATGAATCGATCGTCAGAGGTTTTGAAGTTTTATTAATTTGCTCGATGAGTTAGGACATTTGAATATCCTATGAGTGAAGTAACACTTCATTTAATGTTTCATTTAGGAGTTATAATAATCAAAGCTTTGAGGGTAAATTAGTATTAGAATGATTTGGTTTAAGTTAAAAAGTTTAAATTTGGAATAGTGTTGAGATTGCTTTATATTTAATTTCTTTTATGTCTTAGGTGATGTTATATTTAATTCAATTTAATTTATTTGAGTTTTAATTTAATTTAATTTAATTTAATTGTTTAATTTAATTTAATTTAATTTTAATTATTTAATTTAATTTAATTTAATTGTTTAATTTAATTTAATTTAATTTAAATTCAATTTAATTTAATTTAATTTAATTTAATTAATTTAATTTAATTTTAATTTAATTTAATTTAATTTAATTTGTTTTAATTTGATTTAATTCAATTATTTAATTTAATTTTAATTTAATTTTTAATTAAGTTTTATCTTTAATTTTAATTGAAATTTTTGAAAGAGTTTAATAATTTAATTTTAGTTTAATGATTAAGTCTTTTAATATTTTGAATTTGAGTTATCATTTTAATTAAAAATTGAGTATTAATGATATAATTATTTTAGGGATTTTTAAATTAAAGAATAAATCTCCTCCTAATAAATATCCCTTATTTTAATAATTCGATTTTATTATTCTTCAAATTTAATCTATTATTTAATTAAAGTTTAATCATTTTTTTAAAAAATGTTTAATGAGTTTCTACCCTTTAATTATTTAAATTTCAATCATCAAACCAGATTAAGATCAAATATTTTACTTGTTGATTTTTTTAAACCTAAAGTTTTAATTAAGGGTTGAAAGTTTAATTACCATTTTACCCTTAAGCTTAATAATTTCATAACTCACTAAATTGAATTCAAATGAACTTGAAATTTTTATGTGACTTCACTCATATGTCGATAAAGACATGAGAGGAGAAAAAGTGATTTTTCTGTATTTAATTTATTTATATAATTATTTTTAGTAGAAAATAGAGATTTTCAAGGAAATTTGATAACATGACCAAGGGAAAGTTTCTGTCCTTAAGAAAATTAGGGGACATTCCTAATGACCAGAGGACCACTTGGACTAATTTTGGTGATTTTTTGAATTATATTATTTTTATTATAATTATTTTGGGTTTTGGAGTGTTAATTAATTTAAAAATAAAATAAATGTTGAAAAATGAATTTTATATTTTTCAAAAATCTCTCTGATATCAAGGAAACCAGAGAATCAAATTTTGCAATTTTCTGATTTTTCTATGATTTATAATAATTATTTTAGTGAAAATGCTAGAAAATACATTTTTTTTATTTTAAAATTACCCTAGGGCTTTAAAATTCAATATCTCACTAAATAGACCTAGGAAAAATGTGGGATTTGTTCCTAAGTGATTAAAATTCAAAATGTGACATTTTGGTGAATTTTATTATTTTTGTGATTTTTATTATTTTTAATTATTAAAAATATTAAAATATTATTAAAAATTAACTTTTTTAGAAAATTGAAATTTTAATTTTCTTAGGTTCCCCTGATATCGAGAGAGGCTCCAAAACCGATTTGGTGAATTTTTGAAAAGTATTTTAAAAGTTATGAATTTTTAAAGTTTAAAATGGCTAAGTGACTTAATCAACGCCGATTAGTGGGGCTAACCAAGTCCGATTGACCTCAAATTTTTATGGTAGATTCCTACTGATCCTAAAGGTCAGTGGAGAATTGATTTCAAGTCAATTTGATGCCTGGTTAACTCTAATTAATTAAAGACCTATTTTGGGTGTTTAAGCCAGATTAGGGTTAATGCGAGTGAATTAACTCGAAGTCATATTTTTCCTAGAGTTCTACTGGTCGTAAGGAACATCACCAAATATTTCTAGAATTTATTTCACAACATGCTAATTTTTGGAATTAAAATACTCGAAAACGACAACATGCATTTGAAAAATAAATAACTTTTCACGAGAGATGGCCTACGACCTTGGAAAATTCGGGGAGTGTTCCCGAGTTCAGAGGCTTAAAGCACTATGGTCTCATGCCATGGTGAATTGTATACATGCATGGAGAATTAAATGTATGCGGAGAGTAAATAAATCATAAAAAATAAAATACTTAATGAAATTAAGTGATTTCTTTTCACATTATTCTCCTACTATTCAGCTGACGAGAGGGTATTTTTATTTTATTTTTGTGATTTTTCTACACAAAGATATGGATTTTTGAAGTTTAGGGAATTAAATAAATAAAAAAATACCCTAATTTTCTATTTATCCACGCGGCGCCGGCGCATCCTCGGCGACTCCGAAAGCACGCGCGGCGCGCTCCGCGTTCGACGCCGCCGCCTGAGTCGGCGGCCGGGTCCGCGGTTCTCGCACCGTTTCTGGTCGAGCGCCATCCGAGCCGTTCGTCCGCGCGTGTATTGAATGGACGGCATCCGTTCATCGTCCCCAGTGTCCTCGCTCGATGGCCAGTCCACACTAAATCCACCAATATCTCGCTCGATACTCGATGGATTTTCATGTTCTTATGCTACATGGATTCGTCTTGAAGAGACGAACACATCTATACGGCTAACATGCATTGGAACTAAGGCATTTGAAATAGAGAATCTTCGGAAGCTCGGGATGAAGAGTTAGCTCGTACCTTGGCTCGGAGAAGTGTGGCTTGATCGAGAGTTGTTGCACCTTCGATTGGGTCTGAGAAGCTCCGGATGAAGTCTCACGGTGCAGTGAATTGTACGGATATGATTTCGACCAAGCCGATCCACAAGCTTGGAGGTGGAGCAAGCTGGGTGGCACGGAGATGGGGCTTTTGGTGGTGGACACCTTCCCTTGGTACGGTGAAGGTGTAGAGCCGATCGATTTGGGAATTGGCTCCTTGTGGAGAAGTGTCTGGTTTTTGGGCTAAAGTTTGAGCTCGAAATTGGGCTCGGTAGAAGGAATTGGGGGTGGAATTCGGTGAGGATCGGGTGCTCTATGTGTAGAGAGTGATGCGGGTGATTTTGGCGAGTTTCCTTAAGGTTTTTGTTTCGGCCCCCTCGTGGCCGAGAGGGGTGGAGTTTAAATAGGAGAGGGTGGAAGGCCTCTCGGAGGGAGTTAGGGCTTGGGATCGAGTTTGCTGCGGTGAGGAGAAGATCGGCCATGGTGACCATTAGGCATGGGGCGGCTCGGCGAGTGAGAATTTCGATGTTGGCTCACATGTGAGCTCTCGGCCATGGTGTTTTCCGGCGGCATGGTGGCGGCCGGCCGACGATGGTCACCATCTTGGTCGGGTGGGTCGGGG
>JAKZJZ010001662.1:0-25625 GCA_022702705.1 Papilionanthe hookeriana x Papilionanthe teres | reverse complement strand
TTCCTAAGCCATGAGCAAGCCTTGAAGCCATGCACAAGCCACATGAGAGCCATGAGGATCTTAAGATTGTCAACACCCCATAAGTGGAAAAAGGAGGAAGGCCTTTAAGCACTCCTTAAAAGTCATTAACCATTCCCATGTCACCCTTAACTCATGCTTAAGCCTAATTGTACTTGGATTGTGACTTGACCCCACTAATCAAGCTGATCCAAATGACTTTCTCTTCAGCCCAAACCAACCTTGGGGAGGTGCACCTAGCTTAATCCATGCATTGGACCAATTTAAGCCAAAATCAATTCTCCCCCATTCCATTTAAATCAAGTCCTTTACACATGTCCAAAACCAATTGAACTCACCAAACCCCAGCCCTGACCTCACTGGTCAGGATGGTGACCAATGCCTGGCCAGCCAGCCACCTGGGTCACCGGAAAACACCATGGCCGAGAGCTCCATGTGAACAAAAAATTTCAAATTCTCCCTTGCTGAGTTGTCCCAACCCTAGTGGACACCAGAGCTCTTCTTCTCCTCCCTGTTGACCTCATTTTTGATGAGGTCTTCTCTTCTTCTCTTTAGTACTTAGGATCTAGCCTTAGGCTTTTCCTTTGACTATCTTAGAGGACTAGAATTGGGACCCACCTTTTAGAAATTCAAACCACTTCTTAACTCCCTGCAAACTCCACAAACTTGACTATAGACCCCTAATCACCTAGAGGGTTGAAATCAAATGTGGAAGTTTAAAGGATGAGTTCCTATAGGACTCTTTGGCCTTAGGAGCCCTACAGGTGGCTCGGTACGGTGAAAGGGCTGACTTACACATACACTACACCTATGCACTACACTTTCACACACCTCCTAAAACACACCCTTACCTAACTTGACTTCCTGACTCATGTAGGTGATTCACATGGATGGTCCTCAACCCCTAAGCCTGCCGGCTAAGAGGGTTAGGAACAACATGGTGAATGCCTCAAATGAGTCCCTTCATGGCTCATGTGGGCTTGATATGGCTTCATGGCTCAACAAAAATGATTTCATTCCACTTACATCCACCCAATCTTCAATTTTCAAATTTTCGATTTTTGACCCCAGGGCCTACAGCAGCTTCTACAGAATGCCGCTGAAACTAATTTAAATAAAGTAGTATTTTATTTTGAAAATAATTTTAAATTTGAAAATTTTAAGATATGAAATCAAACTGATCTCACATCCCGAATAGTTTATATAAACGAGCACCGCATCACAAACCGTGTATCTATCCCGAAGAATAGACACCGCTCGATGATGGGGCTCGATTAAATAAACTAGAAAGGTTTGTGACATCCGTTCGTCCGCGAACCAATTTTATAAGCCGACAAATTCCCCTCGCTTAATATGAAACTATTAAACGTGGTTTATATTACCTCGGGTTCTTTAAAATTCCCTATAAGGGCAAGCCCCTATAGTTAATTACATCTTAAGTGACGGAATCACCTAAGAAAACTCTCGATAATAATCAATAATTCTGCTCTCAAGAATTTCAAAGTTTAAGTTTTCAAAGGATTGAATTTCGGAAATTTCAATAAGTGAATTCGATCAAATTTAGAACATTTTTATTTTCGAAATTCAAAGGAAGAAAAGTAGGAGAAATTATGGATTCGAAGTGAACTTCGATAATTTCCCGACTACCCTATTGTTCGCTTCGAATTTAGGAAAGTCCTAATGTTTATTTAATGTTTTAATCTTCGCCAATTTTAATTAATTAGTGCTTATATTTATATGATAGAATCATACAAATCGCCTAGAAGATATGAGGGTTTATGTCGTATCTGACGACTACCTCGAATCCTAAGACCGGTTAGGGTTTAATTTGCAATGCAAATGCCTAACGAAGAGTCGAGGATTTATGTTGCACTAGTGCAAACTACCTCGAAGTCCTACGGCTTTGTTATTTAATTCTAAGAAAGTTTTGTCAAGCAGGTTCAAGTTTTGCCGACGACGATGGCCGTGCCGCCCACCATGCTCCGAGCTCCTCGTTGTCGCAGAGGTTTAGTTTTAGAAATCATAAATCAAGAGATGAGAGAAGTGTTCGGTTTAGAGAAGTCTTAATTTCCAAGTGTTTTTTTTTGTGTTTTAATTAAAACAAATCTTAAAGTTGATTATAACGACACCGGTTAAGATCCCACTGGCTCCATCCTTCCGCATCATTATTTTTATCGGATTCACTTAGTCCGTATGAATTTGCTAAACTCAACCGAATGAGTTCCACACTTTCATTTGTACCGTGGAAATCCCGTTAAGCAACACGTAGGTTACATCATCCGAGGTATTCCCGATCATCCAACAAGACGTTTTAATTTAGTTGTAATTGTAGTTTTGTGTTCCGTTTGTGATTAAATTTCGAGTTGTCTTATATTTTGAAATGTCGTGGAGGTGAATTTTATCTTGTAGTGTCTTTTAATTTAATTATGGGTTTCAGCTTTGGTTTCGTCCTAAAGGTGTCGGTTTTCATGCAACTCGTTGTTTATCATGCAAGAAAAATAAAGTGCATTTGCAATGAATAAACCGCAATAAAATAAAAGCGTACCCGGAGGGTCTTCCCGTCATTCCAAGCTGCACTTAAAACACAATTAGAATATTTAAGCAAGTTCCTAGGTAAAGCTAAGGGAAAGGTTTATGGTTTTCTACCAAATTCCTAATCCTATAGCCTAGTCATTTCCTACGACGTCTGAGTTCTCATGTTTTTAGCTTGAAGACGATTTTCTTCATCAAAGAACAACTAAGTTCAATTGTTCTTATAAATATCCTATCATATCGAGGAAGTGCTTAAGAAGAATCTTAAACATCTTTTCAATATTTCTAGGATTGTTTCAAGTCCAAATGGATTTAATTGTGTAAATGAATCGATCGTCCGAGGTTTTCAAGTTTTGTTTACTTGCTCAGTGAATCTAGATGTTTGAATATCCTTATAAGTGAAGTGTCACTTCATTTTGATATTCCATTTAGGAGTTATGATAACTAAAAGCTCCTAAGGGCAAAATGATATTTAATGATTTCGTGATCCAAATTTAAGTTCAAATTAATGATTTAAGTTCGAATAATTGTTCAAGTTATTTTAGATTTATTTCTTCATGTCTTAAGCGAGGTTATTTAATTCAATTTAATTTAATTTAATTTAATTTAATTTAATTCAATTTAGTTTGATTCGATTTAATTTAATTCAATTCAATTTATTTGATTTAATTTCTAATTTAATTTAATTTAATTTTAATTTAATTTAATTTAATTTAATTTATTTAATTTAATTTAATTTATTTAATTAATTTAATTTAATTTAATTTAATTTTATTTATTTAATTTAATGTATTTAATTCATTTAATTTAATTTAATTTATTTATTTAATTTTAATTTAATTTTAACTTAATTTAATTCAACTTTTAATCTTAATTTAATTTAATTTAATTTAATTAAAATTTTTGAAAGAGTTTAATGATTTAATTTTAGTTTAATGATTAAGTCTTTTAATATTTTAAATTTGAGTTATCATTTTAATTAAGAGTTGAATATTAATGAGATGATTAATTTAGGGATTTTTAAATTAAAGAATAAATCTCTTCCTAATAATATCCCTATTTTAATAATTCCAATTTTATTATTCTTCCAAATTCAATTAATTATTTAATTAAGGTTTAATCATTTTAAATTACTTAATGGGTTTCTACCCTTCAATTATTTAAATTTCAATCATCCAAATCAGATTAGGATCAAATATTTTACTTGTTAATTTTTATTAAACCTAAAGTTTTAATTAAGGGTTAAAATTTTAATTACCATTTTGCCCTTTAAGCCTAATAATTTCATAACTCACTAAATTGAACTCAAATGAACTTGAAATTTTTATGTGACTTCACTTATGTGTCAATAAAGACATGAGAGGAGAAAATGTGATTTTTCTGTATTTAATTTATTTATATAATTATTTTTTGTAGAAAATAGAAATTTCCAAGGAAAATTCAATAATATGACCAAGGGAAAGTTTCTGTCCTTAAGAAAATTAGGGACATTCCTAATGACTAGAGGACCACTTGGACCAAATTTTGTAATTTTTTGAATTATATTTTATTTATTAGAATTATTTTAAGTTCTGGAGTATTAATTAATTTAAAAATAAAATAAATGTTGAAAAATAAATTTTATAATTTTTAAAATTCTCTCTGATATCAAGGATTCCAGAGAACCAAACTTCACAATTTTCTCGACTTTTTCTTGATTTATTATAATTATTTTGGTGAAAATGCTAGAAAATATATTTTTTTAATTTTAAAATTACCCTAGAGCTTTAAAAATTAATATCTCACTAAATAGACCTAGGAAAATATGGGACTTGTTCCTAAGTGATTAAAATTCAAAATATGACATTTTGGTGAATTTTATTATTTTTGTGATTTTTATTATTTTTTAATTATTGAAAATATTAAAATAATATTAAAAATCAACTTTTTTAGAAAATTGAAATTTTAATTTTCTTAAACTCCCCTGATATCAGAGAGACTCCAAAACCAATTTGGTGAATTTTTGAAAGATATTTTGAAAGTTATGAATTTTTAAAGTTTAAAATGACTAAGCTGGCTTAATCAACCCAATTAGTGAGGCTAACCAAGTCCAATTGACCTCAAATTTTTATGATGGGTTCCTCTGATCCTAAAGGTCAGTGGAGAATTGATTTCAAGTCAATTTGATCTATAGTTAACTCTAATTAATTAGAGATCTATTTTGGGTGTTTAGCCTAATTAGTGGTTAATCTAAGTGAATTAACCCAAATCCTATTTTTCCTAGTGGTTCTCTCGGTCATATGGAACATCACCAAATTTTCCTAGAATTTATTTTACAACATGCTAATTTTTGGAATTAAAATACTTAAAATAGCAACATGCATTTGAAAAATCAATAACTTTTCATAGGATGGCCTCTGACTTTGGAAAATTCATGGAATGTTCCCAAATTCAGTAGGCTTCAAAAGCCCTATGGTCTCATGCCATGGTGAATTGTATGAATGCATGGAGAATTAAATGTATGCAGAGAGTAAATAAATTACTAAAAATAAAATACCTGGACAAAATCGAATGATTTCTTTTCCACATTATTCTCCTCTCGTTCACCGAGCAAGAGGGTATTTTTATTTTATTTTTGTGATTTTTCTACACAGTAGATATGAATTTTCCAAGTTTATGGAATTAAATAACATGAAAATACCCTATTTTTCTATTTATCCACGCGGCGCCGCGTCAACCCTCGGCAGCCTCCGAATGCACACGCGGCGCGCTCCCATTCGACGCCGCCATCCGAGTCGCAACCCGGGCCCCGCGGTTCTCGTACCGTCTCCTGGTCCGACGCCATCTGAGCCGTCCGTCCGCGCGTGTATTAAATGGACGGCATCCGTTCATCGTCCCCAAGTGTCCTCACCCGAGAGCCGTCCACACTAAATCCTTAAGATCTCACTCGATACTCAACAGCATTTTTATGTTCTTATGCTCTATGGATTCGTCTTCAAGAGACGAACACATCTATACGAGTTATCATGCATCGAAATTAAGGCATTTGAAATGGAGAATCTCCGTAAGCTCGGGATGAAGAATTAATTCATACCTTAGCTCGAGAGGTGAAGCCTCGATCGTAGATGCTTCGGCACGTTCGTTGGAGCCGCAGGAGGCTGGGGATGAAGCCCTGGGATGCGGTGAATCGCTCTAGGTGTGATTTCCACCAAAGCCGATCACAACCTTCGGAGTCCGGAACAACCGGGTGACCCGGAGATGGGGCTTTTGCCGGTGGACACCTTCCTCGACTCGGTGCGTGTGTAGGACCAATCAATTTGGGGATCGGCTCACCGTGGAGAAGTGTCCCTGGTTTTCGGTGAAATTTCAACTCGAAATCGAGCTCGCAGAGAAGAAATGGCAGGGGATCTCACCTGGGATCAAGTGCTCGTGTGTGGGGAGGAGTCCGGAACAATTTTGCGTAGTTTCAGCAAGGTTCGGTTCAACACTTCTCATGGCCGAGAAGGTGAGGGGTTTAAGTCAGAGATGTCGGAGGGCCTCCCGTGGGAGCCGAGGGCCGGGATCACCGCTCTCGCATGTGAAGAACAGCCATGGTGGCCACTAGGCATGGGGCAGCTCAAGCAAGGGAGAATTCCAAAGCTCGCTCCTCCTAAGGTTTCGGCCATGGTGTTTTCCCGCGGCCCGGTGGCCGGCCGGCTGTGCATCGGTCACCATCTTGTTCAGTGGGTCGTGGCCGGGGTTTAGTGTGGCAATCGGCAAATGCCATGTGTAAAAGGCTTGGATTAGAATGGAATGGGAGAGGGCTTATTTTGGCTCAAATTGGTCAACCCCTCCACTTGGGCTAGGTGCACCACCCAAGGCTTGGTTTTGGCCGAGGGAAAAGTGATTTGGCTCAAGATAATCAAGTAGGGTCAAGTCACCATCCAAGCACAATTAAAGCATAAGCATGGTTAAGGGGAATCATGGGAGTGGTTAATCACCTTTAGGAATTAAGGAAAGAGCCTCCTCCTTTTGCCCAAAATGGCATGGTGACATGTAAAGAGGCTCTCATGGCTTGCATATGGCTCAGTGCATGGCTCCATGGCTCCATTTCGCTCGGGAAAAGGCTCGGTCAATTTCATAAAACGGGTTTTAAGAATTTTGGATATTTTGGTGTGAATTTGTATGGGGCTTGATTTGGAATTGTTTGATGATGGAATTATAACTTAGGGAATGGCTTTGATTAAATGGATGGCAAATGGAAATGTCATGTGGGCTTTAGGGCCAAATTGTGCTCATTGAAATGGTTTTAGACTGCTTTTAAATGGTTTAGGAAAGTGGGCTTTTGAATTTTAAAATGGATTTTTGGGATGAAATTTTGGTAAAGGCTTGGGCCAAATAATTGTTGAGTTTGGTTTAGGGATGCTTCATGAGTGGTTTGAAACAAATTCGAGGTGATTCGGCTCAATCGGTCGATACGCTTTTGCAAAGAGGCTAAAGTGGGCCAAAATGAGCTACCATGGGCCAAAGTTGGGCTAGAGTTGAAATTGATGTAAAATTAATGTTGGGAAATGTTTTTGGAGTGTTTCAAAGAGGTTTTGGCTTTGGTTGGGTTTTGATTTTGGGGTTCGGGCTCATTCTGGGCTAGGTTTAGTGTTTAGGTCAAAATTGGGCCTTTTGATTTTGGGTTGAATTTGAGTGGGGTTTGGGTCTAAATTTTGAGCAAATCATGTTAGTGTTTTGTTCATGGGGATGTTAAGAAAGGTTTGGAAAAGATTTGGGGTTAATTGGAGTTGAATTGGGTGAGTTCGGGTTAGGTTCGGGTCATAGTCCAAATCGGCTTTAAGGCCAAAAGTGAAATCGATCCCAATGCCAATCAAATTGGGCTTGGATTTGGTCTAGATTGGTGTTGGGATGTTGAATTGAAGTTTAGAATTGAATTGGACCAGAATTTGGGTCAATCGGGTAGGTTAGGTTCGACATCGGGTTTACTTTGGGTTAAAATGGGTCAAATTGGGGGTTTTGATAAAAGTGGGGTAAATTGACAAAATTGGCCCATGGTGTAGTTGAACAAAATGAAATTGGGAATATTTGGGATTTTCTGGAATTTTCTGGGAATTTTCTGAATTTTTGGATTTTTGGGTCAAAAGGGGTATTTTGGGTATTTGGAAGGTATTGGGGGGTATTTTTGGAATTTTTGATATTTTTGGATATGGATGATCAATTTGAGTGATGTGGAAATGTTTGGGATTGATTTTGGAGAATTTTGGGTAATTTGGAAATTTTCGAGAAATTCTGCTATTCGTGCTAGGTAGTCAAGTGTGTCGGTCCCGGGGTCAAAATTGAAAATTTGGAAAATTGAAGATTGGGTGGATGTAAGTGGAATGAAATCATTTTTGTTGAGCCATGAAGCCATATCAAGCCCACATGAGCCATGAAGAGACTCATTCGAGGCATTCACTATGTTGTTCCTAACCCTCTAACATGTGGCTTAGTGGTTAAGCGACCATCCATGCGAATCACTTACATGAGTCAGAAGTTAAGTCAGGTAAGGGTGTGTTTTTAGGAAGTGTGTGAAAGTGTAGTGCATAGGTGTAGTGTATGTGTAAGTCAGCCCTTCACTGCACCAGTGCCACCTGTGAGCGGTCCTAAGGCCAAAGAGTCCTATAGAACTCATCCTTTAAACTTCCACATTCGATTTCAACCCTCTAGGTGATTAGGGGTCTATAGTCAAGTTTGTGGAGTTTGCAGGGAGTTAAGAAGTGGTTTGAATTTCTAAAAGGTGGGTCCCAATTCTAGTCCTCTAAGATAGTCAAAGGAAAAGCCTAAGGCTAGATCCTAAGTACTAAAGAGAAGAAGAGAAGACCTCATCAAAAATGAGGTCAACAAATGGACCCCCAATAAAGTGTGGTGAGCCGACGGAGCACACCGCGCGTATCGGTGTTGACCGAAACGATCAACAAAACCAACACAGATGTCCAAGTAACAAACTTAGGACAAAGTAGAAGAGCTTCCACCGGGGAGTGTCAAGTATATCTCTGGACAGAGATTCTCGAACTCTCGCCTGGGGAAAGGAAAAGGAGGTGAATCCCAAATTACATGATTTGGGAGAAATTCGATTTAGATTTTATTTTGTTTCATGTTCAAGTCATGATGTGTGAGTTTAGATTTCAATTTGGAGTTTCAATTTAGATTGAAGTTTGTCAAGATTAATTCAAGGAATTTGATTTGAAATGAAAATCGGAATTTTCAAGTTTTAGATGTAACATCTTCAACCCCAAAAGAAGATCGAATCGATTGGATCGAGTCATCGCAATGAGGAAAGACCTCGAATAATGCGGTATCGGATGTAAAATCCGTAACCTCAAGAGTTTGATTTGATGTATTTCACAGGCAACAGAAAAGAATCCTAAAGCAAGGCAGTCTCGATGTAAAATCCTCGACCCAAAAGTTCGAATTTGATGTATTTCAAAGGCAACAGGAAGAGAATCCTAAAGCAAAGGCAGTCTTGGATGTAAAATCCTCGACCCAAAAGTTTGAATTTGATGTATTTCAAAGGCAATAGGAAGAGAATCCTAAAGCAAGGCAGCCTTGGATGTAAAATCCTCGACCCAAAAGTTCGAATTTGATGTATTTCAAAGGCACAGAAGAGAATCCTAAAGCAAAGGCAACTTGGATGTAAAATCCTCGACCCAAGAGTTTGAATTTGATGTATTTCAAAGGCAAAGAGGAAGAGAATCCTAAGCAAGGCAGTTCGATGTAAAATCCTCGACCCAAAAGTTCGAATTCGATGTATTTCAGCATGCACAGAAGAGAATCCTAGAAGAAGGTACTGGATGTAAAATCCTCGACCCAAGAGTTCGAATTGATGTATTTCAGCGAGAGAAAAGAATCCTAGCAAAGGCAACTGATGTAAAATCCTCGACCCAAAAGTTCGAATTTGATGTATTTCAAAGGCAATAGAAGAGAATCCTAAAAGGCACTGGATGTAAAATCCTCGACCCAAAAGTTCGAATTTGATGTATTTCAAAGGCAATAGGAAGAGAATCCTAAAGCAAGGCAGCTCTCGATGTAAAATCCTCGACCCAAAAGTTCGAATTGATGTATTTCAAAGGCAAGAGAAGAGAACTTAGAGCAAAGGCACTTGATGTAAAATCTCGACCCAAAAGTTCGAATTGATGTATTTCAAGGCACAGGAAGAGAATCCTAGCAAAGGTACTGGATGTAAAATCCTCGACCCAAAAGTTCGAATTTGATGTATTTCAGGCAATAGGAAGAGAATCCTAGCAAAGGCAGCCTTGGATGTAAAATCCTCGACCCAAAAGTTCGAATTGATGTATTTCAAAGCAACAGGAAGAGAATCCTAGCAAAGGCAGTCTTGGATGTAAAATCCTCGACCCAAAAGTTTGAATTTGATGTATTTCAAAGGCAAGAGAAGAGAATCCTAAAGCAAAGGCATCTGATGTAAAATCCTCGACCCAAAAGTTCGAATTGATGTATTTCAAAGGCAACAGGAAGAGAATCCTAGTAAAGGCAAGTCTTGGATGTAAAATCCTCGACCCAAAAGTTTGAATTTGATGTATTTCAAAGGCAATAGGAAGAGAATCCTAGCAAGAGTACTGGATGTAAAATCCTCGACCCAAAAGTTTGAATTGATGTATTTCAGCTAAGTAGGAAGAGAATCCTAGCAAAGGTACTGATGTAAAATCCTCGACCCAAAAGTTTGAATTCGATGTATTTCAAAGGCAACAGGAAGAGAATCCTAAAGCAAAGGCAGCTTGGATGTAAAATCCTCGACCCAAAAGTTCGAATTCGATGTATTTCAAAGGCAATGAGAAGAGAATCCTAGAAGGCAGCTCTGATGTAAAATCCTCGACCCAAAAGTTCGAATTGATGTATTTCAAGCATAGGAAGAGAATCCTAGCAAGGTAGCCTGGATGTAAAATCCTCGACCCAAAAGTTTGAATTGATGTATTTCAAGCAATAGAAGAGAATCCTAGAAAGGCAGTCTGGATGTAAAATCCTCGACCCAAGAGTTCGAATTTGATGTATTTCAAAGGCAATAGGAAGAGAATCCTAAAGCAAGCAAGTGCTTGATGTAAAATCCTCGACCCAAGAGTTTGAATTCGATGTATTTCGATGCAGATCAGAAAGATCGAATCTTAAAGATCTGAATCTGGATGTAAAATCTCGACCCAAGAGTTCGAATTTGATGTATGTTCGATGTGAGATCCGGAAAGATCGAATTCGAGATTTGAAATTCGACATCGAGATTCGAAATTCGGAAAGATTGAATTCGAGATTTGAAATTTGAAATGATGAGTTCGAACTCTGTTGAAATTTGATTTAAGATTTGATTTGAAATTGGAAGATGAAATTCGAAGTTCGATCGAGATTGGATTCGAAATTTGATCGAGAATTCGATTTAAGATTCGGAAGATCGAATTTGAAGTTTGATCGAGATTGGATTTGAAAAAGAAAACAAGGAAAACTTTATTATCAGGATTTTATTTATTTTAGCACATTTTTGTTATTTTTCCGGTTCGGACCCACTCATAAGTAATCACTTCACCCGTGCTTCTAGGGATGGAAAGTTCATTCCTTCGAAACATCAGTAGCGTAGTACTTTTTCAAGTATCGTCCATCGATCGAAGCATATGTCGTTCTCCTCGGCAATTCACTAGCCGGTAGGAACCTCCCGAGTATACCGCTTCAACCACAAACGGTCCTTCCCAAGTGGGTTCAAATTTTCCTCCTATCTCGCGGTGTGCAAGAATAGGTCTTTCGAGAACGAGAACTAAATCACCAACTTTCAAGGTTCTCCGCGACCCGCTTATCATGAGCTCGAATCATCTTAGCTCGGTATAGTTCTAAATTCCGTTGCGCCGCAAGTCTTTTCCTTCCAGTGCTCTCTAATTCTTCGAGTCGTAATTTGGCGTTCTCTTCCGTTGTGATTTTATTTGCAACCGCAATTCGAGTGAAGGGAGCCGAACCTCTAAAGGTAACACCGCTCGGACCCATACACCGCAGCGTAAGGTGTAGCTTGCGTAGGAGTTCTGAAGGTTGTCCGTAGGCCCATAAGGCTTCTAACAACTTCTCGTGCCAATTTCTCTTATCGTCGTCTAAAGTCTTCTTTAAAATTTGAACGAGAGTTTTATTAAAAGCCTCGCCAGGCCGTTTGCTTCGGGTAGTAAATTGTCGAATATCGCCGCCGATTCCGTGTCTCCCGACAAAATTGTTGATTTGTGTGCTTCGAATGCCGACCCATTATCCGAGATGATCCTCGCGCGGCACCCCGAAACGGTAAACAACTCGGTTCTCGAAAAATTGTAGCACGTGATGTGCTTTCACTTCTCCGAGTGGAACCGCCTCTCGCCCACTCGGAAAAGTAATCCGTAGCCGCAAGAATGAAGCGATGTCCTTTCGACGACGGCGGTTCTATCGGACCCACTATATCCGTGCCCCAACATTCAAATGGCCACGATGCAATTGTCTGGATGTAGCACATTTGGAGGTTGGTGTAGAACCACTCCGTGCACTCGGCATCGGTGACAGCCTCTCGCGATTTTCATGCAATCGGTCATCATCGAGGGCCAGTAGTACTCCTAGTCTTTTAATTTTCATTTTCATCTTCGGACCCGACCGGTGAGCGCCACAGAGTCCCGAATGCACTTCCTTAACAATTTCACGGCTTCGGACCCGCTTAGGCACCTTAGCCACATTCGATCAAAAGACCTTCCGTATAATGTGTTGTTTATTAATGCGTAAGACGTAGTTCTTTTCGATCCGATGAGCTAACGACCTATCATCCGGTAGTTTTCCCGTTCGTAGGTAATCCATCAATGGCCGTCGCCAATCTTCCGTGTTTTCTCGTCACCGCCGCAATCGATCCTTTTTCCTTTTCCGATTTGTGTATCGTGTCTATGTCAAGCCGTGATAGGACCCGACGTCCGTGAACCGACACTTCCACCGATTCATCTTGCAAACATGCAAATTCTTTTGCGAGACGAGCTAGCGCATCCGCTAGAGCGTTTTCTTTTCTGGGAATTTTGTAAATTGTCACATTCGGAATCTGTTCCAACACTCGTATGGCATACCGGAAGTATTGCTCGAGTCTTGGTTTTAAAATTCCGTACCGTCCGGCGATCCGTCGAATGATTAACCGTGAATCCCCGTAGATGTCGATGTCTCGTTATCCCCATTCGAATGGTTAATTCCAGCTCCCGTTATGAGGGCTTCGTATTCTCGCTTCGTTGTTTGTACACGGCTCCGTCAAGTGGTAGGAGTATCTTAACATCCCCCGCTCCGTGTTATAAAGATTAGCCCGATTCCCGCCTTACCGGCACTATCACTTGCGATTCTTCGTCTTTGTGCGCCGAAGATGCTCCGTCGAAATATAATTCCCAACGTCGATCATCAAGGTCTTCTAGATTCATTATTTGTTCATCCGCGCATCGTCATCGAGAGGAGATTCTCGCCGCAAAGGGTGTGCCGCAAGGAAGTCTCGCTAAGGCTTCGTCCCTTTACGGCACGAAGAGGCACGAAAGTTATATCAAATTGCAATAATATCATCGACCATCCGGCAAGTCCGCTCGAAAGCGTTGGACGAGTCATCAAGTATTGCAATGGATTAAACTTCGAGATCAAGTTGACCTTATGAGAAAGCATGTAATGCCCGAGCTTTCGAGCGGCGAAGATCGTGCCAAACAATGCTTTTCAATCGCGGGATACCTTATTTCCGTCGGCAGTAAACGACGGCTTAAGTAATAAAGAGCATTTTCTTTACCCTCATCATCGACCCGGCTAACATGGCTCCGAGAGAGTCGTCTAAAGCCGCGGTATAAAGTATTAGCGGTCTACTCCGAGACCGGGGCCGCTAAGACATGAGGTGTCATTAAATATTGTTTAATGTCTTCGAAGGCCCTCTCGGCATTTCTCTTCCCAAATAAATTTGGCGTCCTTTTTAACTAGTGCCGAGAAAGGCCGACACCTACTCGACGAGTTCGAGATAAAGCGTCGAAGATATGCCAGCTTCCTCGAAAAGATCGTAGTTGTTTTAAGGTTTTGGGAGGCGGCATTTCTAAGATGGCTTTAATCTTCTCCGGATCGATTTCAATTCCACGATGTCGGACAACGAATCCTAAGAATTTCCTGGAGGTGACGCCGAAGGCGCATTTTAAGGGATTCATCTTAAGGTTAAATTGTCTTAATCGTTCGAAAACAATTCTCAAATCATACAAATGGTCGTCCTTTACTTTGCTTTCGATGACCACATCGTCCACGTAGCATTCGACTCGATTATGGATGAGATCATCAAAAATTCTTGTCATTGCTCTTCGGTAGGTCGCTCCCGCGTTCTTCAATCCGAATGGCATCACCGTGTAGCAAAATACTCCGATCGGCGTTCGAATGCCGTAAGTTTTTCATCTTCCGGAGCCATTTTTATTTGGTTGTATCCTCGAAGATCCATCCATGAATGAGAATATTTCGTGTGTCGAAGCGATGTCGATCATTAATTCTGGGATCGGTAGAGGAAATTCATCTTTTCGGACATGCCTTGTTTAAATCTCTCGAAATCCACACAAATTCCGATCCGACCATTCTTCTTCCCGACCGGTACCACGTTGGCTAACCAAGTCGGGTATTGTTCTTCACGGACAAATTTAGCGTCTATTAACTTTTTAACTTCAGCTATGACTTGTTGTTCGATTTCTAGACGCATTCTTCTCGGGACCTCGTCCGACCGGAATGTATAGTGGTCCACTCCTAGTTTATGGACTCGCAACCTCCGGAGCTAAACCCGCATCTCATCGTAGCTCCAAGCAAAACAGTCTTTAAATTCCATTAATAACTTGATTATTTCTTCGGAGTCTTCTTTATCGAGTAAAGAGCTAACAAAGGTAGGTCTAGGCTCTTCGCTAGTACCTAAGTTAACTTCTATTAACTCATCTATCGTAGATTTGATTTCTTCTTCGAATTCCGGTGGAGCGTCTCCAATTTGCAAATCTTCGAGTTCGTCCGTAGTTTCCATGCAGCTTTCATTAGATTCGCAGTGACAACCAAGCAAAATTCAGCATCATCAACCGATCCTACCGTGCCGAATCCGAGACCATGCTTTCGAGTCAGTGGACGACCGGAGTTATTCCATAAATTTTCAAAACGTTGTGATCGACCTTCGTCCACTCGTCGAGGTAAGAAACCACGTTGAATTAAATTTTGAACACAAGGAGAGTACCACTCAAAAGGCAATTCCATTAATTTCGATGAAGTAGCATCTTCAAATTGTACATTATTTTCGCTTTGGAGGAAGAAGCACCACGGTAGAATTTGATTGGTTTCGCACCACCGCTACGTACCTCTTTGACCTCCATACCCTCGATCTTATTAGAATGGATCGGGGTCGTGGTCATAGTGATGTACATAGTGGTTAATCTTCTCGTACATCGATTTATATTCTTCGTTTCTTTCATCTTCGAGAGGGATTTCGAATTGCGGCTTCTTTTCGACTTATTGTCGCCGCTTCTTGTTTGATTTCTTTTTCTTCTTCGTAACTATCTTCCCAATCGACATTGATGGTTGGTTTCCTCCGTCCAATCGTCCTAACGTCTCTACCACGACCTCGTCCCCGCCTCGACCTCGGATGCGAGTTGTGGAGAAACCTTCACCATCTCGCCGTAAGGGAGCGGTGAGTGATCGTTGGACTAGAACTTCGTGTTCTTCGTTGTCCCAAACTTTCTTTGCTTCATTTGTTATGGTATCTCCGGAGAAGATCGTTTTCTTCGGTGGTGCATAATAAGCCGCATCCTCGTGGATTCCAATTTCATGTACGGAGAATGGTTGTAAGTCACCTTCGATGCACCGTTCCCCTCCATCGTAGTACTTGATGCACCGATGTAGAGATGATGGTACCATCCCGTTTTCATGTATCCATGGTCGGCCCAAGAGAGCGTCGAACGATGTTTCGAATCAATTATGTGAAATTTCGCGGTTGTCTTTGCTAAGTCACCGGTCTTCATCAGCAGCGTTATCGAGCCGAGGGCTCTTTCTCCTTTCTGGTTGAATCCTCTTAATAACATTTTGTCCGCCTCGAGCTCGCGGGCATCAATTTCCAAGTATGCTAGCGTTCGAAGATTCATTATATCGATCGATGCTCCCGGATCCACCAATACTCCGGAGAGTGTAAATCTTCCGATCAGTAATCGAAATGTACAACTGCCGGTCAGTGATCTCGCCGTTCCAAGTAGTAGGTCGTCGTCCGCGAAGGTAACACCTCGTCGTTCCTTTAACGAGCAAACCTCATCTAAGGACTCTCCGCCATTCGAGCTAAGCAAATTTCTCGGATCAAGTAAGGCCTCGATCGAGCTTCTCTCATCTCCTTCGATAAGATGAGAGCGTCGTAGATGCTCGCTGGCCGGTAGTTTCCTAAGATGGGCTAGCACGTTGTAGTCCACTTTGTTTTCATGTGTCTCTCGCTTCTTCTCGAATGGGTATTTCTTCCGCCGGGTTGGTTCTTCCCGAACAACCACCTGCTTTCCTTTGTCTTTTGGACCCATTCTCGGAGGTAGAACTTTCCCACTTCTTAAGTTGACTTCGTAATTTCCTCCGAATCTATCGTCGAGCTTGCCGTGTCTTTTCGAATCGGAATGACGTACTCTTCCGGATTGACTTCGCAGTCCGAAGGCTCTAACTCTATCGCGACCGGAGCTCCTCGAAACTCACGTATAGATTCGTTGCTTGTTGAACTCTCGTAACCTCCTCGATGGATGTCTTCTTCATTATTTTGCTTGTCGAGATCGTGTATGATTTGAGAATTGTCGTTGGTATCGAAATCGATATCCGGATTATCGTTAGTTACGTAATCGTTAGAAATAGTCAAAACGTAGCCAACGCCATCACCCTTATCATTATATGATCCCACCGAAGTGAGTAGATAATCATACGGAGTCGTGGGTTCGAGGGATTTCTCCCCCGAATCGGAAACAACTATCCTAGGATAAGCAGCCCCTGGGCCTAGCCTTAGGTGCCTCGCCTTCTCTTCTTCGTCAATTTTCTTCTTCTCTTCAATCGTCTCCCGTCGAGGTGGTTCTTCTATCGCAAGTGATAGTACCGGCTTAACAGTGTTTCAAACTCCGAATCGAAGCTCGCACCGAAGCGGTCCGGATGCCGTCTAAAATCTTTTCGAAGACCTCGTCCAAGCGGTAGTCCATCCATCGTCGCCTGTATAGTGGATCTATCTGAATGATGGGATCGGCCGAGATAACATCGACGGAACCTCCTTTCCGGGGTTCCTTCATGTACTCTTTCGGATCGTTATATTCCCTTTCCGCAGTTGTCATCGAGCCAACTTTTCAAGGTAATGCAATCTTCTATTTTGTGTCCAAGCATTCGGTGGTAAGGGCAAAAGTCGGGATCACCCTTCTTATTGACTTCCTCCGGTCTTTTAGGCTCGCAACTCGGAAATCTGGAGTCTTCATCGACCGCGGAACATTTTCGGCACCGCTTCATTCTTGAACGGATATTCTCTCGCTCAAAAGCTCTCTTAATGTACGTTGCGGGCGGGACGGTTGTTCATACCGCGGAGATGACCGATAGCCGGGCCGGGTTGCTGGTAATTCCGTTGTGGTTGTTGCGGCCGTTCGGTGGTATTTGCATCGGTTGCTCGCCTTGTCAACCGCCGCGACGATCCCGGATTTCTTTTCAAAAGTCTTTACTGTGCTTTTGTTTGTCCGTCTTGTCGGTGAAACTTAATTGCTTCGCCTCTTCTTGCAAGCTTCCGGCCTTGCTTAACAACTTCTCGAAAGTCTTAATAGTAAATCCTCGAGGAGAAGTGCTATCGGGCCATGGATGCTTTTTAGCAAAATGCCGATCGCATGCCGTTCTCGCAGTTGTGGTTCACACTTCATACTTAAGTTCCTCCATCGGAGTATGTAATCCACCAAAGTTTCATTCGGCTTTCGCTTTTCTACCACTAAATCACCTATAGTGATGTGGTGCCGAGCTCCGGCGAATCGCTCGATGAAGAGGTTCTCTAGCTCCGAGAATGTCTTAACCGAACCGTTTGGTAATTCCGCATACTCGCCGAAGGCGATTCCCGACAGACCGCCGACGAACCGTCGGAAGAGTAATGCATCGCTCCCGCCGCATTGCAACAACTCGGCACGAAAGTGTGCCACATGCCGTCGAGGGTTCCCTGCTCCATCGAAGGTCTTAAACAGAGGTGGTACGAAGCCTTTCGGGTATTGGACAGCGTCGACTCCTTCCGGGTAAGGTCTACCCGTCCGAATGGATGTCCCGCTCTTCGATTGTGCTAAGGCTTCTCGCACTCCGCTCGTTCCACCAAGTTCTCGATATCCTTTTCAGAATCATACTTTGTGTTGTATCCTTTTTAGCCGATCATCCCCATTGACGGACGTAATCTCCTTTCCTCCGTCCACAATGTGAATGACCTCTCCGGGGTGTCTCCCTCGTGGTTGTACTTCGACTCCGGAGAGCGGCCGCAGCCACGGCCATCTCTTCCATCCTTTTCGCCATTCGAGCGATCGTGTCGTCTTTTCCCGAAGCCGCTTCTCATCGCCCGGCTCCTCTCTTCGCGGCCGCAGGAGCACCTCGCGAAGCCGATGAAGCTCGTGTCTCAACCATGTTGATTTCTCGCGTATTCGTCGTCCATAAATTCCGATGAATCAATCTCGTCTCCGAACTTTTCCTCTCTTTCTTTTGCCAACCGTCGGATATCGGTTCTCAACTTTTCCATGGCATCTTCTAGCGGGCTTTCGTGTGTCTTCGTGGTTGTCGTGCGATAGCCGCCGGTCCCCTTCTCACGAGTCCCCTTCATCGCGGTAAGCACTTTCTTCGCATTCAAGTCTCCCGGCGAGACTTTCTTTCTCGGCCGTCGTTTCAATCTCAACCGCCCAAGCAGGGACGCCATACCATCCTTCCGGCAGCAGAAGGTCTAGGACCGCATGGTCCGTCGGCCAAATGCCGGAAGGTGGTATCCTCCCTAATCCGTAATCCCGAGACGACAACAGAGCGACTAGCCTTCATTCTTTTACTCGGCTTTTCCGCCATGATGGCGGGCTCTACTCGGGCCCAAGACGGGATTCGACTCGGCACCCGCCCTATCCTCCGTAGAATTTCCGATACGGCGCTTTTCCTTCTTCGCTAACTTTTCTACCAAAGCTCGCAGCCGAGCAAACGGCGTAGTTCTAGTTCTTTTCTTGCGGCTATCGTTGTAATATGCGTCGTGGTAATTGGCAAGAATCTCGCGAATGTTTTCTTCATCTTCCGCGGCGAGAGGGGATGAAACCCGCTTCCTCCCAAGAGTGGTATGTATTCAGTGCAATGTGCATATTCTCGGCAGCTTCCGGAATTTCTTCTAGAAAGCAATTTCAGCAGCTCTGGCTTCTTTAGCGATCCTTCTATTTCTCGTTTCTTCTCCGGGTCTTCGTTAGTGACGGAATCTTCGAACCGGACCCGATCTCGAAAACGAATGTCTTACAGAAGATCCGTACCCTCCACTCGTAACGTGTCCATCATAATCTCGGATTTCTTTCCCTTCGATTCGGGCAAAAGCTCGCAAGGTGTGCAGAAACAACTAGTACTCAGCGGGGGTAGAAAGAATGGCTCCTCCCGTGGACATCAGTATTCCTCTTAGCTCCGGATCCTTCGCGAGGAGGGAATTCTCGGGTCGACCTAAGGTCGAACTCAAGCAAGCGGCTCTTCACCTTCAGGTACCTTGTTCATCGCTGCAAAGAGGGAGACGTTGCGTGACCTCGACGTTCGTGTTTTCAAATCCTCGTCCAAATCGGATGATTCCATCATCGGCAACTCATCCTTATGGATAACGAGGTCCAATCCATCGGTGAAGGAGAAAATCGCCTGGGGCTTCCATTTCTGCAGGGTAGATTCTCGTTGTCGTCCTAAGTTATGCTTCTTTTCTTTAGGACGAAAAGAAAGGAATCGAAAAGAGTCCGAACTCATTCATGTTCACGTATTTATAAGAAGGAATCACTTATTAAAGGAATCACTTATTAGAGGGTTCGTTTATTTAGAACGGAGTGTTCAAAGGTGTAGAGAAGGTAAGGAATCCGAATCGAGTTGAAAGGAAAAGAGAGTCTTAAGCAAGACTTCTCGACTCGAAGGATCACTCCTAAACTAACACCTATCGGGGGTCCACCCCACCTCGTAAATGAGGTAAAGGATCTCGAACCTCTCTCGTTTATGGGTGTCTAAACAAGGGCTCCTAAATCCGAGAGAATGTTGGTTATACTTGTTCAAGGTAGAAATGAACATACGTATTCCAACGGAAAGAAGGGTAGTTCGATCCATTGTGGACATGGATACACTACCGATTTTTGAAAGCAGTAACTATTCGATTAAACGGAGAGAGGAACTTTTCCTCAACGGAGTCGCCGTAAATATGTCGGCACTATTTTTAGGTTGTGTGTTTTATTTTGAAAGAGAGTCGCCTACGTAAATTGTCGGCGAATTTTAATTTAATTTAAATAAATAATTTAAAAGTAGTATTTGATTTTGAAAATAATTTTAAATTTGAAAATTTTAAGATATGAAATCAAACCGATCTCACATCCCGAATAGTTTATATAAACGAGCGCCGCATCACAAACCGTGTATCTATCCCGAAGAATAGACACACCGCTCGATAATGGGGCTCGATTAAATAAACTAGAAAGGTTTCGTGACATCCGTTTGGTCCGCGAACCAATTTTATAAGCCGACAAATTCCCCGCTTAATATGAAACTATTAAACAAGGTTTATATTACTCCGGGTTCTTAAAGTTCTCTATAAGGGCAAGCCCCTATAGCTTAATTACATCTTAAGTGACGGGAATCACCTAAGAAAACTCTCGATAATAATCAATAATTCTCGCTCTCAAGAATTTCAAAGTTTAAGTTTTCAAAGGATTGAATTTTGGAAATTTCAATAGGGAATGGATCAAATTTAGAACATTTTTATTTTGGGAATTCAAAGGAAGAAAAGTAGGAGAAATTATGGATTCGAAGTGAACTTCGATAATTTCCCGACTACCCTATTGTTCGGCTTGAATTTAAGAAAGTCCTAATGTTTATTTAATGTTTTAATCTCGCCAATTTTAATTAATTAGTGGCTTATATTTATATGATAGAATCATACAAATCGCCTAGAAGATATGAGGGTTTATGTCGTATCTGACGACTACCTCGGAATCCTAAGACCTGTTAGGGTTTAATTTGCAATGCAAATGCCTAACGAAGAGTCGAGGATTTATGTTGCACTGTGCAAACTACCTCGAAGTCCTATGGCTTTGTTATTTAATTCTAAGAAAGTTTTGCTGAAGTAGGTTCAAGTTTTGCCGACGACGATGGCCGTGCCGCCCACCATGCTCCGAGCTCCTTGTTGTCAGCGAGGTTTAGTTTTAGAAATCATAAATCAAGAGATGAGAGAAGTGTTCGTGCTTAGAGAAGTCTTAATTTCCAAGTGTTTTTTTTGTGTTTTAATTAAAACAAATCTTAAAGTTGATTATAACGACACCTGCTAAGATCCCACGGTTCCATCCTTCCAGCATCATTATTTTTATCGGATTCACTTAGTCCAGTATGAATTTGCTAAACTCAACCGAATGAGTTCCACACTTTCATTTAGACCGTGGAAATCCCGTTAGCAACACGTAGGTTACATCATCCGAGGTATTCCCGATCATCCAACAAGACGTTTTAATTTAGTTGTAATTGTAGTTTTGTGTTCCGTTTGTGATTAAATTTTGAGTCGTCTTATATTTCGAAATGTCATGGAGGTGAATTTTATCTTGTAGTGTCTTTTAATTTAATTATGGGTTTCAGCTTTGGTTTCGTCCTAAAGGTGTCGGTTTTCATGCAACCGTTGTTTATCATGCAAGAAAAATAAAGTGCATTTGCAATGAATAAACCGCAATAAAATAAAAGCGTACCCTGAGGGTCTTCCCGTCATTCCAAGCCGCACTTAAAACACAATTAGAATATTTAAGCAAGTTCCTAGGTAAAGCTAAGGGAAAGGTTTATGGTTTTCTACCAAATTCCTAATCCTATAGCTAGTCATTTCCTATGACGTCTAGGTTCTCATGTTTTTAGTTCAAGACGATTTTCTTCATCAAAGAACAATTAAGTTCAATTGTTCTTATAAATATCCTATCATATCGAGGAAGTGCTTAAGAAGAATCTTAAACATCTTTTCAATATTTCTAGGATTGTTTCAAGTCCAAATGGATTTAATTGTGTAAATGAATCGATCGTCCGAGGTTTTCAAGTTTTGTTTACTTGTCAGCTGAACTCGGATGTTCGAATATCCTTATAAGTGAAGTGTCACTTCATTTCGATATTCCATTTAGAGTTATGATAATAAAAGCTCCTAAGGGCAAAATGAGTATTTAATGATTTGTGATCCAAATTTAAGTTCAAATTAATGATTTAAGTTTGGAATAATGTTCAAGTTATTTTAGATTTATTTCTTCATGTCTTAAGCGAGGTTATTTAATTCAATTTAATTTAATTTAATTTAATTTAATTTAATTTAATTCAATTTAGTTTGATTTGATTTAATTTAATTCAATTCAATTTATTTGATTTAATTTCTTAATTTAATTTAATTTAATTTTAATTTAATTTAATTTAATTTAATTTAATTTAATTTAATTTAATTTATTTAATTAATTTAATTTAATTTAATTTAATTTTATTTATTTAATTTAATGTATTTAATTCATTTAATTTAATTTAATTTGTTTATTTAATTTAATTTAATTTTAACTTAATTTAATTCAACTTTTAATCTTAATTTAATTTAATTTAATTTAATTAAAATTTTTGAAAGAGTTTAATGATTTAATTTTAGTTTAATGATTAAGTCTTTTAATATTTTAAATTTGAGTTATCATTTTAATTAAGAGTTGAATATTAATGGGATGATTAATTTAGGGATTTTTAAATTAAAGAATAAATTTCTTCCTAATAATATCCCTATTTTAATAATTCCAATCTTATTATTCTTCCAAATTCAATTAATTATTTAATTAAGGTTTAATCATTTTAAATTACTTAATGGGTTTCTACCCTTCAATTATTTAAATTTCAATCATCCAAATCAGATTAGGATCAAATATTTTACTTGTTAATTTTTATTAAACCTAAAGTTTTAATTAAGGGTTAAAATTTTAATTACCATTTTGCCCTTTAAGCCTAATAATTTCATAACTCACTAAATTGAACTCAAATGAACTTGAAATTTTTATGTGACTTCACCTATGTGTCAATAAAGACATGAGAGGAGAAAATGTGATTTTTCTGTATTTAATTTATTTATATAATTATTTTTTGTAGAAAATAGAAATTTCCAAGGAAAATTCAATAATATGACCAAGGGAAAGTTTCTGTCCTTAAGAAAATTAGGGGACATTCCTAATGACTAGAGGACCACTTGGACCAAATTTTGTAATTTTTTGAATTATATTTTATTTATTAGAATTATTTTAAGTTCTGGAGTATTAATTAATTTAAAAATAAAATAAATGTTGAAAAATAAATTTTATAATTTTTAAAATTCTCTCTGATATCAAGGATTCCAGTAGAACCAAACTTCACAATCTTCTGACTTTTTCTTGATTTATTATAATTATTTTGGTGAAAATGCTAGAAAATACATTTTTTTTAATTTTAAAATTACCCTAGAGCTTTAAAAATTAATATCTCACTAAATAGACCTAGGAAAAATATGGGACTTGTTCCTAAGTGATTAAAATTCAAAATATGACATTTTGGTGAATTTTATTATTTTTGTGATTTTTATTATTTTTTAATTATTGAAAATATTAAAATAATATTAAAAATCAACTTTTTTAGAAAATTGAAATTTTAATTTTCTTAAACTCCCCTGATATCGTAGAGACTCCAAAACCAATTTGGTGAATTTTTGAAAGATATTTTGAAAGTTATGAATTTTTAAAGTTTAAAATGACTAAGTCGCTTAATCAACCCAATTAATGGGCTAACCAAGTCCAATCGACCTCAAATTTTTATGATGGGTTCCTCTGATCCTAAAGGTCAGTGGAGAATTGATTTCAAGTCAATTTGATCTATAGTTAACTCTAATTAATTAGAGATCTATTTTGGGTGTTTAGCCAATTAGGTTAATCTAAGCTGAATTAACCCAAATCCTATTTTTCCTAGTGGTTCTCTCGGTCATATGGAACATCACCAAATTTTCCTAGAATTTATTTTACAACATGCTAATTTTTGGAATTAAAACACTTAAAATAGCAACATGCATTTGAAAAATCAATAACTTTTCATAGGATGGCCTCTCGACTTTGGAAAATTCAGTGGAATGTTCCCAAATTCGTAGGCTTCAAAAGCCCTATGGTCTCATGCCATGGTGAATTGTATGAATGCATGGAGAATTAAATGTATGCAGAGAGTAAATAAATTACTAAAAATAAAATACCTGACAAAATCGAATGATTTCTTTTCCACATTATTCTCCTCTCGTTCACCGAGCAAGATGGTATTTTTATTTTATTTTTGTGATTTTTCTACACAGAGATATGAATTTTCCAAGTTTAGGGAATTAAATAAATAGAAAATACCCTATTTTTCTATTTATCCACGCGGCGCCGCGTCAACCCCGGGCAGCCTCCGAATGCACACGCGGCGCGCTCCCATTCGACGCCGCCATCCGAGTCGCGCAACCCGGCCCCGCGGTTCTCGTACCGTCTCCCCGGTCCGACGCCATCCGAGCCGTCCGTCCGCGCGTGTATTAAATGGACTCGCATCCGTTCATCGTCCCCAAGTGTCCTCACCCGAGAGCCGTCCACACTAAATCCTTAAGATCTCACTCGATACTCAACCGATTTTTATGTTCTTATGCTCTACGGATTCGTCTTCAAGAGACGAACACATCTATACTAGTATCATGCATCAAATTAAGGCATTTGAAATGAGAATCTCCGTGCTCGGGATGAAGAATTAATTCATACCTTAGCTCCGAGAGGTGAAGCCTCGATCGTAGATGCTCGGCACGTTCGTTGGAGCCGCAGGAGGCTAGTGGATGAAGCCCTGGGATGCGGTGAATCGCTCAGTGTGATTTCCACCAAAGCCGATCACAACCTTCGGAGTCCGGAACAACCGGGTGACCCGGAGATGGGGCTTGTGCCGGCGGACACCTTCCTCGACTCCGGTGTAGTGTAGGACCAATCAATTCGGGGATCGGCTCACCGTGGAGAAGTGTCCCGGTTTCGGTGAAATTTCAACTCGAAATCGAGCTCACAGAGAAGAAATGGCAGTGGGATCTCACCTGGGATCAAGTGCTCGTGTGTGGGGAGGAGTCCGGAACAATTTTGGCGCAGTTTCAGCAAGGTTCGGTTCAAAGCACTTCTCATGGCCGAGAAGGTGAGGGGTTTGGGTCAGAGATGTCGAGGGCCTCCTGTGGGGAGCCGAGGGCCGGGATCACCGCTTCGGCATGTGAAGAACGACCATGGTGGCCACTATGCATGGGGCAGCCAAGAAGGGAGAATTCCAAAGTTCGCTCCTCCCAAGGTTTCGGCCATGGTGTTTTCCGACGGCCGGTGGCCGGCCGGCTGTGCATTGGTCACCATCTTGTTCAAGTGGGTCGTGGCTCGGGTTTAGTAGTAGCATCGGCAAATGCCATGTGTAAAAGGCTCGGATTAGAATGGAATGGGAGAGGGCTTATTTTGGCTCAAATTGGTCAACCCCTCCACTCGGGCTAGGTGCACCACCCAAGGCTTGGTTTTGGCCGAGGGAAAAGTGATTTGCTCCAAGATAATCGCAGTGGTCAAGTCACCATCCAAGCACAATTAGCATAAGCATGGTTAAGGGGAATCAGCTGGGAGTGGTTAATCACCTTTAGAATTAAGGAAAGAGCCTCCTCCTTTTGCCCAAAATGGCATGGTGACATGTAAAGAGGCTCTCATGGCTTGCATATGGCTTGTGCATGGCTCCATGGCTCCATTCGTTCTGGGAAAAGGTCGGTCAATTTCATAAAATCGGTTTTAAGAATTTTGGATATTTTGGTGTGAATTTGTATGGGCTTGATTTGGAATTGTTTGATGATGGAATTATAACTTAGGAATGGC
>JAKZJZ010001661.1:0-25657 GCA_022702705.1 Papilionanthe hookeriana x Papilionanthe teres | reverse complement strand
GGGGGTGTTGGAGAATAATTCATTTCATATTGATCTATTTCTTTAGAAAGTGCAACAATTTGAGAGACTATCATAGTTATCACATCAGAATCATGAATACTGGTTACTCTCTTAGGATTTACCTGCTTAGAGGGCCATTGAAAATTATTAGTATCCCTCTCTTTAATTAACGAATATGCTTCATCAAAAGGTTTTAACATTAATGATCCACCAGCAGCAGCATCGATAATCGATCTTAATGATCCTACTAATCAATTATAGAAGGTTTGAATTATTAACCAGTCTGGTAAAGCATGGTGTGGACACTTCCTCAGAAAATCTTTAAATCTTTCCCAAGCTTCATATATAGATTCTTCATCAAACTAACTAAAAGATGTGATATCATTTCTCAACTTAGCAGTTTTGGAAGGAGGAAAATATTTCGACAGAAACTTTTGTGAAAGCTCTCTCTAAGTTTTAATAGATCCAAGTGCTAATGAATTTAACCACGCCTTAGCCTTATCCTTAAGTGAAAAGGAAAAAGTCCAAGTCTAACAACATCGTTTGACACTCCATCGCATTTAGAAGTAGCACACAGTTCTAGAAAACTAGCGAGATGTAAGTTAGGATCTTGATTAGGTGTTCCTCCAAATTGATTATTCTGTACCATTTGGATAATAACAGGTTTAAGCTTAAATGAATTAGGAGCAACATCAGGATTTTGAATAGTTAAGTGAATTTCATCTGTTGTTGGATTAGCATAATCTTTTAAAGGTTTTGGTATATTTTCTTTTTGATTGTTTAAATTGTTCGTCATTTTATGAGTATTTGTAGATTGTATTTGTTGTTTTTGAATTTTTTTATAATAGTACACTCTAATTCAGAATCGTAAGGTACTAAACCTACAGATCTGATACTACGCTTACAAACACAATAAACACACACTAACAATAAACAAACACACACAACTATGACTTGCAATTCAAATATATGATTTCCAATACTACAAAAATAAATTTTAACAGTTACTTTTTTTTTTTACCTTGCCTCCCCGGCAACGGCGCCAAAAACTTGGTGCGACTTTTTTAATTTGTAAAATTAATGAACTCAGATTTAGATTTATATATTTATTTAAATCATAATGAGTCACACAATTAACACAAGTATATGTATCGCTCAAGTAACACAGGGATCTAGTGGAGTCCTGGAATATCGATCCCATAGGGAGGCTTTACTTTTATAGCGTAGCACAGAAATTTGTTATCGAATCACAACACAATTGCAAGTGGTTTAATTTTTAAAGTACAGACAAACAGGTTCAGTTACTATATCTACCAAAGTACGTTCTAAATTCTAGTAAATTGAACTAACAACAACAACAACAACAACAACAACAACAACAAAGCCTTAATCCCACTAAGTGGGGTCGGCTACATGAATCCTTTTTCTCCATTGCATCCTATTTAGTGTCAAATTTTCATTTAATTCTAATAGATTAAGATCATTTTTTATGCAATAAGCCCAAGTTTTCCTAGGTCTGCCTCTGCCTTTCATAACATAAGTTGTATTTAAAACATCTACTCTCCTAATCGGATCATCAGGTGGTCGACGTTTAATGTGACCAAACCATCTAAGGCGACTCTCTCTAATTTTATCCGTCAATGGTGCAACTCCAACCTGTTGACCTCAATTTTGATGAGGTCTTCCCTTCTTCTTTTTAGTGCTTAGGATCTAGCCTTAGGCTTTTTTCTTTTGACTATTTTAGAGGACTAGAATTGGGACCCGCCTTTTAGAAATTCAAACCACTTCTAAACTCCCCGCAAACTCCACAAACTTGACTATAGACCCCTAATCACCTAGAGGGTTGAAATCAAATGCGGGAGTTTAAAGGATGAGTTCCTATAGACTCTCGGGCCTCAGATCGGCTCGGGTGCGAAAAGAGAGTCGCCTACAAAAATTGCTCTCGCGAATTTTTTTTAATTTAATTTAAATAAATAATTTATAAAAGTAGTATTCGATTTCAAAATAATTTTAAATTCGAAAATTTTAAGATATTTAAATCAAACTCCATCTCACATCCCGAATAGCTTATATATAAACGAGCGCCGCACCACAAACCGTGTATCTATCCCGAAGAATACACTACATCGCTCGATAATGGGGCTCGATTAAATAAACTAGAAAGGTTTGTGACATCCGTTTGGTCTGCGAACCAATTTTATAAGCCGACAAATTCCCCCGCTTAATATGAAACTATTAAATAGGCTTATATTACCTCGGTTCTTAAAGTTCCCTATAAGGGCAAGCCCCTATAGCTAATTACATCTTAAGTGACGGGAATCACCTAAGAAAACTCTCGATAATAATCGATAATTCTCGCTCTCAAGAATTTCAAAGTTTAAGTTTTCAAGGGATCGAATTTTGAATTTCAATAGTGAATTGGATCAAATTTGGAACATTTTTATTTTGGGAATTCAAAGGAAGAAAAGTAGGAGAGATCACTGATTCGAAGCGAACTTCGGTAATTTCCCGACTATCCTATTGTTTCGGCTTGAATTTAGAAAGTCCTAATGTTTATTTAATGTTTTAATCTTCGCTAATTTTAATTAATTATGGCTTATATTTATATGATAAAAATCATACAAATCACTCTCGAAGATATGTAGGGTTTATGTCGTATCGAACGACTACCTCTGAATCCTAAGACCGGTTAGTGGCTTAATTTGCAATGCAAATGCCTAACGAAGAGTCGAGGATTTATGTTGCACTCGTGTAAACTACCTCGAAGTCCTATGGCTTTCGTTATTTAATTCTAAGAAAGTTTTATCGAAGTAGGCTCAAGTTTCGCCGATCGACGATGGCCGTGCCGCCCACCATGCTCCGAGCTCCTCGTCGTCGCAGCAGGTTTAGTTGTAGAAATCATAAATCAAGAGATGAGAGAAGTGTTCTGGTTTAGAGAAGTCTTAATTTCCAAGTGTTTTTTATGTTTTAATTAAAACAAATCTTAAAGTCGATTATAACAACACCTAAGTAAGATCCCACTCGCTCCATCCTTCCCGCATCATTATTTTTATCGGATTCACTTAGTCCGCATGAATTTGCTAAACTCAACCGAACGAGTTCCACACTTTCATTTGCACTGCGGAAATCCCGCAAGCAACACGTAGGTTACATCATCCGAGGTATTCCCGATCATCCAACAAGACGTTTTAATTTAGTTAGTAATCGTAGTTTTGTGTTCTCGTTTGTGATTAAATTTCGAGTTGTCTTATATTTCGAAATGTTGTAGAGGTGAATTTTATCTTCAGTAGTGTCTTTTATTTTAATTTTGGGTTTCAGCTATTGGCTTTCGTCCTAAAGGTGTCTGTTTTCATGCAACCGTTGTTTATCATGCAAGAAAAATAAAGTGCATTTAGCAATAAAATAAACCGCAATAAAATAAAAGCGTACTCTGAGGGTCTTCCCGTCATCCCAAGCCGCACTTAAAACACGCTTAGAATATTTAAGCAAGTTCCTAGTAAAGCTAAGGGAAAGGTTTACGGTTTTCTACCAAATTCCTAATCCTATAACTAGTCATTTCCTATGACGTCTAGGTTCTTTCGTGTTTTTAGCTCAAGACGATTTTCTTCATCAAAGAACAATTAAGTTCAATCGTTCTTATAAATATCCTATCATATCGAGGAAGTGCTTAAGCAGAATCTTAAACATCTTTTCAATATTTCTAGGATCGTTTCAAGTCCAAATGAATTTAATCGTGTAAATGAATCGATCGTCCGAGGTTTTCAAGTTTTGTTAACTCGCTCAATGAACTGTGACATTCTCAATGTCCTATAAGCTGAAGTAACATTTCATTTTAATGTTCTATTTCAGGAGTTATGATAACTAAAGCTCCTAAGTGGCAAAATGATATTTAATGATTTCGTGATTCAAATTTAAGTTCAAATTAATGATTTAAGTTCGAATAGTTGTTCAAGTTTATTTTAGATTTATTTCTTCATGTCTTAGCTGAGGTTATTTAATTCAACTTAATTTAATTTAATTTAATTTATTTTAATTTAATTTATTTAATTCATTTAATTTAATTTAATTCAATTTAATTTTAATTTAATTTATTTTAATTTAATTTAATTCAAGTTTTAATTTAATTCGATTTGACTTAATTTAATTCAATTCAATTTATTTGATTTAATTTTTAATTTAATTTAATTTAATTTTAATTTAATTTAATTTAATTTAATTTAATTTATTTAATTAATTTAATTTAATTTAATTCAATTTAATTTTAATTTAATTTAATTTAATTTAATTGAAATTTTTTTTGGAAGAGTTTAATGATTTAATTTTAATTTAATGATTAAGTCTTTTAATATTTTAAATTTGAGTTATCATTTTAATTAAGAGTTGAGTATTAATGAGATGATTAATTTAGGGATTTTTAAATTAAAGAATAAATCTCTTCCTAATAATATCCCTATTTTAATAATTCCAAATTTATTATTCTTCCAAATTCAATTAATTATTTAATTAAAGTTTAATCATTTTAAATTGCTTAATGGGTTTCTACCCTTTAATTATTAAATTTCAATCATCCAAATCAGATTAGGATCAAATATTTTACTTGTTAATTTTTTATTAAACCTAAAGTCTTAATTAAGGATTAAAATTTTAATTACCATTTTGCCCTTTAAGCCTTAATAATTTCATAACTCACTAAATCAACTCAAATGAACTTGAAATTTTTATGTGACTTCACTCATATGTCAATAAAGACATGAGAGGAGAAAATGTGATTTTTCTCGTATTTAATTTATTTATATAATTATTTTTTGTAGAAAAGAGAAATTTCCAAGGAAAATTCAATAATACGACCAAGGGAAAGTTTCTGTCCTTAAGAAAATTAGGGGACATTCCTAATGACCAGAGGACCACTTGGACTAAATTTTGTAATTTTTTTGAATTATATTTTATTTATTAGAATTATTTTAAATTTTGAGTATTAATTAATTTAAAAATAAAATAAATGTTGAAAAATAAATTTTATAATTTTTAAAATTCTCTCTGATATCAAGGATTCCAGAGAACCAAACTTTACAATTTTCTCGATTTTTCTTCGATTTATTATAATTATTTTGGTGAAAATGCTAGAAAATATATTTTTTTAATTTTAAAATTACCCTGTGAGCTTTAAAAATTAATATCCCACTAAATAGACCTAGGAAAAATATTGGACTTGTTCCTAAGTGATTAAAATTCAAAATATAACATTTTAGTGAATTTTATTATTTTTGTGATTTTTATTATTTTTTAATTATTAAAAATATTAAAATAATATTAAAAAATCAACTTTTTTAGAAAATTGAAATTTTAATTTTCTTAAACTCCCCTGATATCGAGAGACTCCAAAACCAATTTGGTGAATCTTTGAAAGATATTTTGAAAGTTATGAATTTTTAAAGTTTAAAATGACTACGGCTTAATCAACCCAATTTATGGTACTAACTCAAGTCCACCGACCTCAAATTTTACGATGGGTCTTCCGATCCTAAAGGTCGTTGGAGAATTGATTTCAAGCATTCGACTATAGCTAACTCTAATTAATTGCAGATCTATTTTTGGGATTTAAGCCAATTAGGGTTAATCTAGGTGAATTAACTCAAATCCTATTTTTCCTAGGTGCTCTCTCCATTATATAGAACATCACCAAATTTTCCTAGAATTTATTTCACAACATGCTAATTTTTGGAATTAAAATACTTAAAATAAGAATATGCACTCAAAAATCAATAACTTTTCATTGAGATGTATGCTCTGACCTTGGAAAATTCTGGGAATGTCCCTAAGTTCGTAGGCTTTAAAAGCCCTATTGGTCTCATGCCATGTTGAATTATATGAATGCATGGAGAATTAAAACAATGTGGAGTAAATAATTAATTAAAAATAAGATACTTCGACAAAATTCAACGATTTCTTTTCCACATTATTCTCCTCTCGTCACCGAGCAAGAGGGTATTTTTATTTTATTTTCAGGATTTTTCTACTACGCAGATATGAATTTTCCAAGTTTGTGGAATTCAATAAATAGAAAATACCCTATTTTTCTATTTATCCACGCTACGCCGCGCATCCTCAGACTCGGCAGCACGTACGCACACGCGCCGCTCCCATTCGACGCCGCCATCCGAGTCGCGAACCCGGCCCCGCTGCTTCGTACGTCTCCTCCGGTCCGACGCCATCCGAGCCGTCCGTCCGTGCGTATTAAATGGATTCAGATCCGACTCATCGTCCCCAAGTGTCTCTCACCCGAGAGCCGTCCATACTAAATCCTTAATATCTCACTCGATACTCAACGGATTTTCATGTTCTTATGCTCTACGGATTCGTCTCAAGAGACGAACACATCTATACAGTATCTTGCATTGGAATTAAGGCATTTGAAATGGAGAATCTCCGAGGTCTTCAGATGAAGAATTAACTCATACCTTAGCCTCCGAGAGGGTGAAGCCTCGATCGTAGATGCTCGGCACGTTCGTTGGAGCCGCAGGAGGCTAGGATGAAGCTCGTGGATGCGTGAATCGCCTGTGTGTGATTTCCACCAAAGCCGATCACAACCTTTGGAGTCCGGAACAACCGGGGTGGCCTCGAGATGGCTTTTGCTGCGCTGGACACCTTCCTCGACCCGGCGGTGGTGCAGGACCAATCAATATTGGGGATTGGCTCACCGTGGAGAAGTGTCCCGGTTTTCGCGGTGGATTTCAACTCGAAATCGAGCTCACAGAGAAGAAATGGCAGTGGGGATCTCACTCTGGGATCAAGTGCCTGCGTGCGGGGAGGAGTCTGGAACAATTTTGCGCAGTTTCAAGCAAGGTTCGGCTCAAGACTCTCTCATGGCCGAGAAGGTGAGGGGTTTAAATAGCAGTGGCTCGGAGGCTCTCCCAGTGGGAGCCGAGGGCCGGGATCACTGCTTCGGCATGTGAAGAACAGCCCATGGTGACCACTAGTGCATGTGGGCAACCTGCCAAGATGGAATACCAAAGCTCGTGCTCCTCCCAAGGTCTCGGCCATGGTGTTTTCCGACTGATTCAGGCGTGCCGGCCTAGGCATGCGGTCACCCCTCGTGTCCAGGTGGGTCAGTGGTTAGAGGCTCAGTGCAATCAATCAGCCACCGCCATGTGTAAAGTGGCTGAATTAAAATGGAATGGGGAAGAGGTCATTTTGGCTTTCAATTTGGTCAACCCACTGGTTCGGGTTCGGTGCACCTCCCCATGGCTCCGATTCGTCGGGCCGAGAGGATCCACTTGGCCGCCCAAGAGAGAATGGTGGAGTCTCCATCAAGGATTAGGTGGCAAAGCATGGTTTAGAGTGCGAGCATGCTTAAGGTAAAAAAGGCTTAATGAAAGGTTAGAAAAGGAGCCCCTCCTTTTACCATTAATGGTATGGTCACATGCCAAACTTTTCATGGCTTCCTATGGCTTCGTGAATGGCTCATGCATGGCTCCATGTGCTTAGTGGAAAAGTTTAGTCAATTTCTATGAAATGGGTTTTGCGACTTTTGGGCATTTTGGTGAGAGTTGTCATGAGGTTTAATTTGAACAATCCAATGATGAATTTAGGACTTAGGTATCGAGTTTAATTGAAAGCATGATGAGGGAAATGTCATACGGGCTTTGGGACCAATTTTGGGCCTTTGAACTCATGGTAAATGGCTTTTAGGAGGGTTTAAGGGAAGTGGGCTTTTAAGTTTGAAAATGAATTTATGGATAGAAATTTTGTAAAGATATCGGCCAAAAATTGTCGAGTTTGGTTTAGGGATGTGTCATGAGTGGTTTGGAGTCAATTTGGTGTGATTTGGGTTTGAATTGCGTTAGATATGGCTTTTTCGTAAAGAGGCTAAAGTGGCCAAAATGGGCTACCATGGGCCAAAGTTGGGCTAGAGTTGAAGTTGATGTGAAATTAATGTTGGGAAATGTTTATTGGGAGTGTTTCAAAGAGGTTTTGGCTTTGGTTGGGTTTTGATTTCGGGGTTCGGGCTCATTTCGGGCTAGGCTTGTGTTTAGGTCAAAATCGGGCCTTTTGATTTTTGGGTTGAATTCGAGTGGGGTTTGGGTCTAAAGTTTTGGGCAAATCATGTTAGTATTTTGTTTATGGGGATGTCAAGGAAGGTTTAGAAAAGATTTGGGGTTAATTGGAGTCAATTGGGTGAGTTTGGGTTAGGTTTCGGGTCATAGTCCAAATTGGGCTTTAAGGCCAAAAGTGAAATCGATCCCAAATGTCAATCAAATCGACTCGGATTTGGTCTAGATTGGTGTTGGGAGATGTCAATTGAAGTTTAGAATTGAATTGGACCAGAATCTGGGTCAATCGGGTAGGTTTGGCTCGACATCGGTTTACTTTGCAGTTAAAACGGTCAAATCGGGGTTTTCGATAAAAGTGGGGTAAATTGACAAAATTAGCCCATGGTGTAGTTGAACAAAATGAAATCGGGAATATTTGGGATTTTCTGGAATTTTCTGGGAATTTTCTGAATTTTTGGATTTTTGGGTCAAGAGGGGTATTTTGGGTATTTGGAAGGTATTGGGGGGTATTTTGGAATTTTTGGTATTTTTGGATATGGATTATCAGTTTGAGTGGATGTGGAAATGTTTGGGATTGATTTTGGAGAATTTTGGGTAATTTGGAAACTTTTCGAGAAATTTCGCTATTCAGTGCATTGCAGTACATGTGTCGTAGTCCTGGGTCAAAAATCGAAAATTTGGAAAATTGAAGATTGGTGGAATGCAAGTGAAATGAAATCATTTTTGTTGAGCCATGCAGGCTACATCAAGCCCACATGAGCCATGAAGGGACTCATTCTGGGCATTCACCACGTTGTTCCTAACCCTCTCACATGCGGCTAGGTTAAGGACCATCCATGTGAATCACCTACATGAGTCGTAGTTAAGTTGTGGTAAGGGTGTGTTTTAGGAGGTGTGTGAAAGTGTAGTGCATAGGTGTAAAGTGTATGTGTAAGTCAGCTCCTCTCACCGCACTTTGTGCCACCTGTAGGCGGCTCCCAAGTGCCAAAGAGTCCTATAGAACTCATCCTTTAAACTTCCACATTCGATTTCAACCCTCTAGTGATTAGGGTCTATAGTCAAGTTTCGTGGAGTTTGCAGGAGTTAAGAAGTGGTTTGAATTTCTAAAAGGTGGGTCCCAATTCTAGTCCTCTAAGATAGTCAAAGGAAAAGCCTAAGGCTAGTATCCTAAGTACTAAAGAGAAGAAGAGAAGACCTCATCAAAAATGAGGTCAACAAATGGACCTCAATGGTGTGGTGAGCCGACGGAGCACACCGCGTATCGGTGTTGACCGAAACGATCAACAAAACCAACACAGATGTCCAAGTAACAAACTTAGGACAAAGTAGAAGAGCTTTCCACTGGGAGTGTCAAGTATATCTCTGGACTAGAGATTCTCGAACTCTCACGGAAAGGAAAAGGAGGTGAATCCCAAATCACATGTTTTGAGAGAATTTTGATTTAGATTTTATTTTATTTCATGTTCAAGTCACGATGCGTGAGTTTAGATTTCAATTTGGAGTTTTAATTTAGATCGAAGTTTGTCAAGATTAATTTGAAGGGATTTGATTTCAAATGAAAAATCGAATTTCAAGTTTTAGACGTAACATCTTCAACCCCAAAAGAAGATCGAATCGTATTGGATCGGATCATTACAATGAGGAAAGATCTCGCAGCAATGCGGTGATTGGACGTAAAATCCTTAACCTCAAGAGTTTGATTTGATGTATTTCAAAGGCAACAGAAAAGAATCCTAGGGCAAGCAGTTGCCTGATGTAAAATCCTCGACCCAAAAGTTCGAATTCGATGTATTTCATGCAATAAGTGAAGAGAATCCTAAAGCAAGTGCACTGATGTAAAACCTCGACCCAAAAGTTTGAATTTGATGTATTTCAAGGCACAGAAGAGAACCCTGAAGGTACAAGAAATCTGGATGCAAAACCTCGACCCGAAGGCTCAATCGATGTATTTCAAAGGCAATAGAAGAGAATCCTAAAGGCAAGTTGCCCTTGGATGAAAATCCGACCCAAAGGTTTGAATTTGATGTATTTCAACGGCAATAGTACATAGAATCCTAAAGCAATATGAGTCTTCGATGTAAATCCTCGACCCAAGAGTTCGAATTGATGTATTTCAAAGGCAAGTAGGAAGAGAATCCTAAAGCAAGCACTGATGTAAAATCCTCGACCCAAGAGTTTGAATTTGATGAGCTCTGACAGCAGCGAAAAGAATCCTAAAGCAAGGCATCTGGATATAAAATCCTCGACCCAAGAGTTTAATTGATGTATTTCAAGGCAGATCAGAAGAGAATCCTAAAAGCAAGGTATTCGATGTAAAATCTCACCCAAAAGATTGAATTTGATGTATTTCAAAGGCACAGAAGAGAACCTAAGAAGGTATTCTCGATGTAAAATCCTCGACCTTAAGTTCGAATTTGATGTATTTCAAAGGCAGAGGAAGAGAATCCTAAAGCAAGGCAGTCTCGGGATGTAAAATCCTCGACCCGAAGGCTCGAATTGATGTATTCTCAAAGGCAAGACAGAAAAGAATCCTAGAAGCAAGTAGCTTGGATGGAAAACCTGACCCAAAGGTTTGAATCGATGTATTTCAGCGGCAGTAGGAAGAGAATCCTAGGGCAAGCCAGGGCCTGGATGTAAAATCCTCGACCCAAAAGTTTAATTTGATGTATTTCAAAGGTAACAGAAGAGAATCCTGTAGCAACATGCGCCTTGGATGTAAAACTTCACCCAAAAGTTTGAATTCGACTGCGAGATCCGAAAGATCGAATTTGGGGTTTGATAGAGATTTGGAATCCGGAAAGATTGAATTTGAGATTTGATCGAGATTGATTCGAAAATTGATCGAGAATTCGATTTAACATTCTTGTTGATTTTGTTTATCCTTTAATGATTCAAATTTTATTTTGTTGTTTGTTTAATGTTCATGTGAATTTGGTGTTTGTCATTTTTTAGATTTTTTTTTTTTTAGAAAGTTTTCTTTTATCTTTTTTTTTTCGTTTCTATTTCTTTCTGCGTTTTCGTTCGAAGTTCATTTAACTTTGACTGCTTCCCAATCAATTTCGCACAAAAGAGGTGAAGGCCAAAAATGTGACATGGTCACTTTTATTCCAATCATACCGAAGATACATCGTACAACTCGATCCTGAATATATTTCATACAATCCATGTAGACTCAAAACGGATCGTGCATGATCTTTGCCGATCCATCTAAAGAAGCATCCGTCAAAAGTCCATAAATCAATAAGTGAGATACATGGTCAATAACATCACCTTCCAAGCCATCCTTGGCAAGGATGCCGTATGGATGTACATTGGAGGTGTGATATTTTCCATGTAACTCACAATCAGAAGGCCGAGGCTCCCAGCTCCGGTCCGGCCGGAAATGGTAAGGTATCTTTCTCCGCCGTCCATCCTTCGCGAACGTAACCGAAATCCTCTTCACCGGTACTCCTGTATACGTTCACGATATCCGCCTCCGTTACCCTTCGCATCATGACGGAACCTACCGGTAGTGGTGACTCATCGGCCTCGGAACTCACTCCGGGCCTGCTATCCGGAGGTCAGGATCCGAACATGATGTTACACTCGTCAGGAAAGAGACTCAGTGCAGAAAGGTCCGACAAAGTCATGGCGATCAATGCGCGTATACGAACTACCCCGTTTGTAGATATCGATGATGCAACTATCGGGTATGGGCTCCACGGCGTACCTCCATGTTATCAATCTCTTTACCATTCTCTCGATGACTAATGGCATCGGATCCACTCGCCCATGACGGAGTATTCCCGGCGGTTTCCTTCCCCGTCCTCGGCAAAGCTGTGACAAGCATCCACATCAGTACACGTGATTCTTCCTTTCCCCGGCATCCATCTCCGGGGCTCTGAGTATGTGTTTTCCTCAGCGGCCCGGTCTGCTCGGCCTCTTTTCAAATCCCGGATGCAATCCACGATTTCGCTTGCCGCTCATACTCCGAGAATACGTCCGTATGTAATTCGAGGCCCTCCAAAGATATCGATTCTTCTCGCCTCTAATCCTTTCAAAGTATTCAAAGGTTTTCTTTTCAACATTTTGCATTCTCTCCAGCCTCGTATTCCGGAATGATCTCGTGCATGGCGAGGCCTCGTGACATATTGTGGGATGTATGGTTCAATCCCTTCACGTTCTCCCCGCATACCTCGCTCCTCGTGGATGATGTCCATCGGACATCCTCTGGGTCAGCTTCCGCAACAAGGTCATGCATCACCTGGTGGTTCTATCCGTGGCGTGGTAGCCTTCTTCTTCCGAGTTTTCAGAGATTTCTCCGGTTCTTTCGTCATCCTAGGAGCCGGCCTCCTTTCTTCCTGGTTCCCGTGAACCGGTGTCCTCAAGTGTATGCACCGACATTAGCAATCGCTCGTCGTGCCGATCCGCAGCCTAGTTTTGTCAACATCTTACGGATACGGCGATTCTTATTTCTTCGTTGCGTTGTTGCGAGAGTAGCTCTCCGAACTTCTTGAATCTCCGTGGGCGCGCGCCGACAAGCTCGCCTCTCGCCGTAGCCGACTGCGTACTTCATTTTCTTATCTTCTTCAATATTTGTCTTTCTTTCTCGTTGCCGGATCGGTGGCTCGGGCCACCCACTTTCATCACCGTATGTCCGGCAGCTCTTCTCGTCAACCGGGACCCGACCACTTTCCTCGTATCGTAGGCTCCGCCGGTGCGAAATCCGAGTCAATCTCGATTATCGCTCCATCTTTCACCCTCTTTTCATCAAGCGCAAGGCTTACGCCATTCTTAAAGTTCAAGCACCAACCGCCCGCTCGACATTTCCCCGCGAAAAGACAAGGAAAAGGATCAGTAGTCGTACTAAGAACAAGAACATCAAGAAAATGTTTATTAAAGACATCTTGCTTTATTATTATTTTTATATTTTCAAACTTAACAGAATGAAGTGGGATAAGATCAGGTAAGAGATTTTGATTCGGAAAAGAAAACAAGGAAAATTTTATTATCGTGATTTTATTTATTTTAGCACATTTTTATTATTTTTGGGTTCGGACCTCACTCATAAGTAATCACTTCACCCGTGCTTCTAGTGATGGAAAGTTCATTCCTTCGAAACATCGTGTAACCGTAATACTTTTTCAAGTATCGTCCATCGATCGGAAGCATATGTCGTTCTCCCCGGCACTCACTAACTCGGTAGAGCCTCCCGAGTATACCGCTTCAACCACAAACGGTCCTTCCCAAGTGGGTTCAATTTTTCCTCCTATCTCGCGTGTGCAAGAATAGGTCTTTGAGAACGAGAACTAAATCACCAACTTTCAAGGTTCTCGCGACTCAGCTTTATCATGAGCTTCGAACCATCTTAGCTTCGGTATAATTCTAAATCTCGTTGCGCCGCAAGTCTTTTCCCTTCCGTGCTCTCTAATTCTTCGAGTCGTAATTTGGCGTTCTCTTCGTTGTGATTTTATTTGCAAATCGCAATTCTGAGTGAAGGAAGCCGAACTCTAAAGGTAACACTCGCTCGGACCCATACACCGCAGCGTAAGGTGTAGCTTCGCGTAGGAGTTCCAAGGTCTGTCCGCAGCTCCATAAGGCTTCTAACAACTTCTCGTGCCAATTTCTCTTATCGTCGTCTAAAGTTTTCTTTAAAATTTGAACGAGAGTTTTATTAAAAGCCTCGCTGATGGCCGTTTCGCTTCGGGGTAGTAAATCGTTGAATATCGCCGCCGATTCCGTGTCTCCCGACAAAATTGTTGATTTGTGTGCTTCCGAATGCCGACCCATTATCCGAGATGATCCCGCGCGGCACCCCGAAACGCAGAGACAACCTGGTTCTTGAAAAATTGTAAGCACGTGATGTGCTTTCACTTCTCTGAGCGGAACTCGCCTCGCCCACTCGGGAAAAGCAACCGTAGCCGCAAGAATGAAGCGATGTCCTTTTGACGACGGCGGTTCTATCGGACCCACTATATCCGTGCCCCAACATTCAAATCGGCCACGATGCAATTGCTCTGATGTAAGACATTCGGAGGTCGGTGTAGAACCACCCGCGCACTCGCGCACCGGTGATGCCTTCGCGATTTTCATGCGCTGGTCATCATCGAGTGCCAGTAGGTACCTTAGTCTTTTAATTTTCATTTTCATCTTCGACCCGACCGGGTGAGCGCCTACGTAGTCCCGAATGTACTCTCTTTAACAATTTCACGAGCCTCGACCCGCCAGCACCTTAGCCACATTCGATCGAAAGACCTCTCCGTATAATGTGTTGTTTATTAATGCGCAGGATGCAGTTCTTTTCGATCCGATGGGCTAATGACCCATCGTCCGGTAGCTTTTCCCGCTTCGTAGGTGATCCATCAACGGCCGTCGCCAATCTTCTCCGTGTTTTCCGTCACCGCTGCAACCGATCCTTCTTCCTTTTCTCGATTTCCAGCGCATCGCGCCTACGTCAAGCCGCGATAGGACCCGGCGTCCGCGAACCGACACTTCCACCGATTCATCTTCGCAAACAGGCAAATTCTTTATGCGAGATCTAGCTAACGCATCCGCTAAAGCGTTTCTTTCTCGCGGGAATTTCAGGATCGTCACATTCGAATCTGTTCCAACAAATCGTCATACGACATACCGGAAGTATCGTTCGAGTCTTGGTTTTAAAATTTCGTACCGTCCGGCGATCTCGTTGAATGATTAACCGTGAATCCCCGTAGATGCTCGATGTCTCGTTATCCCCATTCGAATGGTTAATCCCACCCCGTTACGAGGGCTTCGTATTCTCGTCCGTTGCTCGTACACGGCTCCGTCAAGTGGTAGGAGTATCTTAACATCCCCCGCTCCGTGTTATAAAGATTAGCCCGATTCCCGCCTTACGGCACTATCACTTGTGATTCTTCGTCTTTGTGCGTCAAGATGCTCCATCGAAATATAATTCCCAACGTCGATCATCTAGGTCTTCAGGTTCATTATTCGTCCATCCTACAGATCGTCATCGAGAGGAGATTCCGCCGCAAAGGGTGTGCCGCAAGGAAGTCCGCTAAGACTCGTCTCCTTTACGAACGGAGAGGCACGAAAGTTATATCGACCGCAATAATATCATCGACCATCCGGCAAGTCCGCTCTGAAAGCGTCGACGAGTCATCAAGTATCGCAATGGATTAAACTTTCGAGATCAGGGTCGACCTTATGAGAAAGCATGTAATGCTCCGAGCTTTCGAGCGGCGAAGATCGGGCCAAACAATGCTTTTCAATTCAAGGGATACCTTATTTCCGTTCGCAGCAAACGACGGCTTAGGTAATAAAGAGCATTTTCTTTACCCTCATCATCGAATCTCTAAGCAACAATGTAGCCCGAGAGAGTCGTCTAAAGCCGCGGTATAAAGTATCCGCTGGCCTACCTCCGAGACTCCGGGGGCCGCTTAAGACAGGAGGTGTCATTAAACATCAAGTTGAATGCTCCTCGAAGGCCCTCTCGGCATTTCTCTTCCCAAATAAATTCCGCGTCCTTTCAACTACGTGCCGAGGAAAGGCCGACACCTACCCGACAAGCCCGAGATAAAGCGTCGAAGATAAGCGCAACTTCCTCGAAAAGATCGTAGCTCGTTTTGGTGTTTTGGGAGGCGCATTTCTAAGATGGGCTTTAATCTTTTCCGATCGATTTCAATTCCACGATGTCGACAACGAATCCTAAGAATTTCGGAGACGCCGAAGGCGCATTTTAAGGGATTCATCTTAAGGTTAAATTGTCTTAATCGTTCGAAAACAATTCTCAAATCATACAAGGGTTGTCCTTTACTTTACTACGATCACATCGTCCACGTAAAGATTCGACTTGATTGTGGATGAGATCATAAAAAATTCTTGTCATTGCTTCTTGGTAGTTTGCCCATAGTTTCTTCAATCCGAATGGCATCACCGTGCAAACGAATATACTCCGATCGTGCCGTTCACGAATGCCGTAAGCTTTTCATCTCCTCGGAGCTCATTTTTATCCGGTCGTATCCCGAAGATCCATCCATGAATGAGAATATTTCATGTGTTGCACGATGTCGATCACTAATTCCTGGATCCGAGAGGAAATTCATCCTTTCGACATGCCTTTGCTTAAATCTCCGAAATCCACACAAATTCCGATCTGATCCATTCTTCTTCTCCGATCCGGTACCACGTTGGCTAACCAAGTCGGGTATTGTTCTTCACTTGACAAATTTAGCGTCTATTAGCTTTTTAACTTCGCAATGGCGACTTGTTGTTCGATTTCTGTGACGCATTCTTCTCGGGACCTCGTCTGACCAGGAATGTGCAGATCCACTCCTAGCTTATGGATCGCGACCTCCGGAGCTAAACCTCGGCATCTCATCGTAGCTCCAAGCAAAACAAGTCTTTTAAATCTCCATTAATAACTCGATTATTTCTTCGGAGTCTTCTTTATCGAGTAAGGAGCTAACAAAGGCAGGTCTAGGCTCTTCGTAAGACTCAAGTTAACTTCCGTTAACTCATCTATCAGTAGATTCGATCTCTTCTTCGAATTCTGCAGCGTTCTCCAATTTGTAAATCTTCGAGTTCTTCCGTAGTTTCCATGCGCTTATTAGATTCGCAAGTGACAACCATGCAAAATTCAAGCATCGTCAACCGATCCTACCGTGCCGAATCCGAGACCATGCTTCGAATCGCAGTGACGACCGGAGTTATTCCATAAATTTTCAAAATGTTGTGATCGACCTTTCGTCCATCGTCGAGGTAAGAAACCACGCCGAATTAAATTTCAACACAGGGAGAGTACCACTCAAAAGGCAATTCCATTAATTCGATGAAGCAACATCTTCAAATCGTACATTATTTTCGCTTGGAGGAAGGAGCACCACGGTAGAATTCGATCGGTTTCGCACCACCGCTACGTACCTCTCGACCACCATACCCTCGATCTTATTAGAATGGATCTGGGTCGTGGTCATAAGCATGTACATAAGTGGTTAATCTTCTCGTACATCGATTTATATTCTTCGTTCTTTTCATCTTCGAGAGAGATTCCCGAATCTGCGGTTTCTTCCGACTTATCGTCGTCGTTCTTGCTTCGATCTCTTTTTCTTCTTCGAACTATCTTCCCAATCAACATTGATGGCCGGTTTGCCTCTCGTCCAACTCGTCCTAACGTCTCTCGCCACGACTCGTCCCCGCCTCGACCCTCGGATGCGAGCTCGTGGAGAAACCTTCACCATCTCGCCGTAAGGAGCGGTGAGTGATCGCGGACTAGTAACTCTCGTGTTCTTCGTTGTCCCGAACTTCTCTTGCTTCATCTGTTCATGGTATCTCCGGAGAAGATCGTTTTCTTCGTGGCTGCATAATAAGCCGCATCTTCGTGGATTCCAATTTCATGTACGGAGAATGGTCAGAAGTCACCTTCGATGCACTCGTTCCCTCCATCGTAAGACTTCGATGCACCGATGCAGAGATGATGGTACCATCCGCGTTTTCACGTATCCATGGTCGGCCCACAGCAGCGTTGAACGACGTTTCCGAATCAATTATGCGAAATTTCGCGGTCGTCTCGCTGAAGTCACCGCCTTCTATCAAGAACGCTGTTATCGAGCCGAGGGCTCTTTCTCCTTTCTCATTAATCCTCTTAATAACATTTTGTCCGCTTCGAGCTCGCGTGCATCAATTTCCAAGTATGCTAGCGTTCGAAGATTCATTATATCGATCGATGCCCCCGGATCCACCAATACTCGGAGAGTGTAAACTTTCCGATCAGAATCGAAATGTACAACGCGTCGATCGTGGTCCGTCGTTCCAAGTAAGAGTCGATCGTTCGCGAAGGTAACACCCCGCCGTTCCTTTAACGAGCAAACCTCATCTAAGGACTCTCCCGCCATTCGAGCCAAGCAACTTCCCCGGATCAAGTGCGCGCCTCGATCGCAGCTTCTCTCATCTCCTTTTCGATAAGACGAGAGCGCCGCAGATGCTCAGCACTGGCCGGCAGTTTCCTACAGATGGGCAACACGTCAGTAGTCCACTTCGTTTTCATGTGTCTTCTCGCTTCTTCTTCGAATGGGTATTTTCCCGCCGGTTGGTCTTTCCCGAACAACCACCGCTCCTCATTCGGACCCATTCCTGAGGTAGAACTTTTCCACTTAAGTTGACTTCTCGTAATTTCCTCTCGAATCTATTGCCGAGCTTGCTTGCTCCTTCGAACCTGGAATGACGTTCTTCGATTGGGCCTTCGTACACCGAAGGCTCTAACTCTATCGCGGACGCAGCCCTCGAAACCGGCAGATAGCATTCGCGTTCGTCGAACTCCTCGTAACCTCCTCGATGGCGTCTTCTTCGTTATTCGTTCGTCGAGATCGTGTATGATTCGAGAATCGTCATCGGTATCGAAATCGATATCCCATTATCGTTACGTAATCGTTAAACGCTCAAAACGTAGCCAACGCCATCACCCTTATCATTATACGATCCCACCGAAGGAGCGCATAATCATACAGAAGTCAAGGGTTCCCAGGATTTCTCTCCAACGAAACAACTATCCTAGGATAAGCAGCCCCTAAGCCTAGCCTGTGTGCCTCGCCTTCTCTTCGTCAATTTTCTTTCTTCAATCGTCTCCTCGTCGAGGTGGTTCTCCTATCGTGCTGATGCGCAGACGGGCTAATGTGCTTCGAACTCGAATCGTTTCCGCACCGGCGCGTCCGGATGCCGTCTAAAATCTTTTCGAAGACCCGTCCAAGCGGTACCATCCATCGTCGGGCCGTATCGGATTCATCTAACACACCGCCGAGACAATATCGACGCGAACTCCTTCGGGGTTCCTTCATGTACTTCCTTCGATCGTTATATTTCCTTTCCGCAGTCATTATCGAGCCAACTTTCAAGGTAATACAATCTTCTATCTTGTGCCCAAGCATCTCATGGTAAGGGCAAAAGTCAGATCACCTCTTCGTCACCCTCTTTCCTGTCTTTTAAAGCCTTCACTGAAACTGAGTCTTCATCGATCATGGAACATTTTCTAAGATCGTCATTCTCGAATCCGATATTCTCTCGCTCAAAAGCTCTCTTAATGTACGTCGTGCATCGAGGTGGCTCATTGCTCATCGCGAGATGACCGATAGCCGGCCGGCTGCTGCACCTGCTGTTGTTGCGCCGTTCGAGATTTCGTACTTGGCTGTCAGCTTGTCAATCGGCTGCAACGATCCCGGATTTTTTCAAAAGTCTTTGGCGTACTTTTGTTTATCCGTCTCGTCGATCAAACTTAATTGCTTCGCCTTCTTCTTGCAAGCTTCCGCCGTTTAACAACTTCTCGAAAGTCTTAATAGTAACTCGAGGAGAAGTGCTATCGCGGATGCTTTTTAGCAAAATGCCGGACGCATGCTTGCTTGCAATGCGGTTCACACTTCATTTTTTAAGTTCCTTCCATCGCAGCATGTAATCCACCAAAGTTTCATTCAAGCCGTTTTCACTACTTCAAATCACCTATAAAGGATGTGGTGCCGAGCCCGGCGAATCGCTCGATGAAGAGGTTCTCTAGCTCCGAGAATGTCTTTACCGAACTGCTTCGGTAATTCCCGCATACTCGCCGAAGGCGATTCCCGATGTGACCATTGACGAACCGTCGGAAGAGCAATGCATCGCTCCCGCCGCATCGCAAATAACCGCACGAAAGCGCGCGCGTCGTCGAGGGTTCCCGTTCCGTCGGGCCTTAAATGTAGGTGGCACGAAGCCTTTCTTAATGGACAATGGCCGACCTTCGTGTAAGGTCTACCCATTCGAATGGACGCCCCGCTCTTCGATTGTGCTAAGGCTTCGACCTCGCCGTTCCACTGCTCCCGATATCCTTTCAGAATCATACTTTGTGTCGTATCCTTTTAGCCGATCATCCCCATCACCCTGACGTAATCTCCTTTCCTCCGTCTACAATGTGAATGACCTCCCGGGGTGCTTCCCTTTACGGCCGCACTTCGACTTCCGGAGAGTGGCCGCAGCTACGGCCATCTCTTCCATCCTTTTCGGCAGCTATATTCGAGCGATCGTATCAGTCCTTTCTCGACAGCCGCTCTCATCGCCTCCGGCTCCTTCTTTCGTGGCCGGCAGAGCACCTCGCGAAGCCGATGAAGCTCGTGTTTCAACCATAAGTCGTATTTCCTCGCGTATTCGTCGTCCATGGGCTCCGATGAACTCGACCCTCATCTCCGAACTTTTTCTTCTTTCTTTTGCCAAGCGCTCGGAGCATCTCAGCTCTCAACTTTTCTCACGGCATCTTCTAGCGGGGCTTTCCTGTGTCTTCGTGGTTTGCTCGCTGCGGTAGCACCGCTCTGGGTCCCTTTCTCACGAGTCCCCTTCATCGCGGTAGACTTTCTTCGCATTCAAGTCTCCGACGAGACTTTTCTCGGGCCGCCGTTTCAATCTCAACCCGCCCAAGAAGGGGACGCCATACCATCCTTCCGGCAACAGGTCTGTAGACCGCATGGTCCGTTCGGCCAAATGCTCGGAAGGTGGTATCCTCCTAATCTGCAATCCCGAGACGACAACAGCGACTAGCCTTCATTCTTTTACTTGGCTTTTCCGTCATGATGGCGCGGTTCTACTCGGGCCCAAGACGGATTCGACCCGGCACCCGCCCCTATCCTCCGTAGAATTTCGATACTGCGCTTTCCTTCTTCGCTAACTTTTTCTACCAAAGTTCGCAATGAGCAAACGGCGTAGTTCTGGCTCTTTTCGCGGCTATCGCTGTAATATGCGGCCGCGGTAATGTGGCAAAGAATCTCGCGAATATTTTCTTCATCTTCTCTGGCGTGAGAGGGGAGTGAAATCGCTTCCTCCCAACGAGTGGTATGTATTCAAAGTAGCGGTCAGTAGGTATTTACAGTGCCTGAATTTCCTCTAGAAAGCAATTTCAGCAGCCCTCGGCTTCTTTAGCGATCCTTCTATTTCCGTTTCTTCTCTCGGGTCTTTGTTAGTGACGTGAATTTCGAACTCGGACCCGATCTCGAAATGAGGTCTTACAGAAGATCCGTACCCTCCACGTAACAGTCCATCATAATTCAGATTTCTTCCCCTTCGATTTGCAAAAGTCTGGGCAGCGTAAACAACCAGACCAGGCTGGGAGAAAGATGATCTACCTCCCGCGGACAATCAGTATTCCTCTTAGCTCGGGATCCTTCACAGAGGAGGGAATTTCGGGTCGACCTAAGGTCGAACCCGCGCTGCTCTTCGGCCTTCGTATACCTTGCTCATCGCGTAAAAGGAGACGCTTCTGTGATCTCGACGTTCGCGTTTTCAAATCCTCGTCCAAATCGGATGATTCCATCGTCGGCAACCCATCCCATAGGACGAGGGTCCACCCATCGTGAAGGAGAAAACTCGCCGGGCTTCCATTTCCGCAGGGTAGATTCCGGTTGTCATCTCAAGTTATGCTTCTTTTCTTAGACGAAAAGAAAGGAATCGAAAAGAGTCCGAACTCATTCTATGTTCATGTATTTATAAGAAGGAATCACTTATTAAAAGAATCACTTATTAGAGGGTTTGTTTATTTAGAACGGAAAGTGTTCAAAGGTGTAGAGAAGGTATGAATCCGAATCGAGTTGAAAGGAAAAGAGAGTCTTAAGCAAGACTTCGACTCGAAGGATCACTCCTAAACTAACACCTATCAGGGTCCACCCCACCTCGTAAATGAGGTAAAGGATCTCGGAACCTCTCTCGTTTATGGGTGTCTAAACAAATGCTCCTAAATCCGAGAGAATGTTGGCTATACTTCGTTCGCGGTAGAAATGAACACAAGCATTCCAACGGAAGAAGGGTAGCTTGATCCATAAGGGACATGGATACACTACCGATTTTTGAAAGCGTAACTATTCGATTAGAACTGGAGAGAGGAACTTATCCCCGCCGGAGTCGCCGTAAGTTGTCTCAGCATATTTTTTAGGTCAGGTGTTGTATTTGGAAAGAGAGTCGCCTACAAAAATTGCTCTGCGAATTTTAATTTAATTTAAATAAATAATTTGAAAAGTAGTATTTGATTTCAAAAATAATTTTAAATTTGAAAATTTTAAGATATGAAATCAAACTGATCTCACATCCCGAATAGTTTATATAAACGAGCGCCGCACCACAAACCGTGTATCTATCCCGAAGAATGTACACACCGCTTCGATAACTGGGCTCGATTAAATAAACTAGAAAGGTTTCGTGACATCCGTTTCGTCCGCGAACCAATTTTATAAGCCGACAAATTCCCCGCTTTAATATGAAACTATTAAACATGGTTTATATTACTCCGGTTCTTAAAGTTCCCTATAAGGGCAAGCCTCTATAGCTAATTACATCTTAAGTGACGGAATCACCTAAGAAAACTCTCGATAATAATCAATAATTCCCGCTCTCAAGAATTTCAAAGTTTAAGTTTTCAAGGGGTCGAATTTTGGAATTTCAATAGGAATGCGATCAAATTTGGAACATTTTTATTTTCGGGAATTCAAAGGAAGAAAAGTAGGAGAGATCACGGATTCGAGCTTGACTTCGTAATCTCCCGATTATCCTATTGTTTCGTTCGGATTTAGGAAAGTCCTAATGTTTATTTAATGTTTTAATCTCGCCAATTTAGTTAATTAGTGGCTTATATTTATATGATAGTAATCATACAAATCGCCTAGAAGATACGAGGGTTTATGTCGTATCGGACGACTACCTCGAATCCTAAGACCGTGCTAGTGGCTTAATTCGCAATGCAAATGCCTAACGAAGAGTCGAGGATTTATGTCGCACTGTGCAAACTACCTCGAAGTCCTATGGCTTTCGTTATTTAATTCTAAGAAAGTTTTGCCGAAGTAGGTTCAAGTTTTGCCGACGACGATGGCCGTGCCGCCCACCATGCTCCGAGCTCCTCGTTGTCGTAGCAGGTTTAGTTTTAGAAATCATAAATCAAGAGATGAGAGAAGTGTTCTGTTTAGAGAAGTCTTAATTTCCAAGTGTTTTTTGTGTTTTAATTAAAACAAATCTTAAAGTCGATTATAACGACACCGGTTAAGATCCCACCTGCTCCATCCTTCCGCATCATTATTTTTATCGGATTCACTTACTCCGTATGAATTTGCTAAACTCAACTCGAATGAGTTCCACACTTTCATTTAGACCGCTGGAAATCCCGTTAAGCAACACGTAGGTTACATCATCCGAGGTATTCCCGATCATCCAACAAGACGTTTTAATTTAGTTGTAATCGTAGTTTCGTGTTCCGTTTGCGATTAAATTTCGAGTCGTCTTATATTTCGAAATGTCATGGAGGTGAATTTTATCTCGTAGTGTCTTTTATTTTAATTTTGGGTTTCAGCTTTGGTTTCTGTCCTAAAGGTGTCGGTTTTCATGCAACCGTTGTTTATCATGCAAGAAAAATAAAGTGCATTCGCAATAAAATAAACTCGCAATAAAATAAAAGCGTACCCTGAGGGTCTTCCCGTCATCCCAAGCCGCACTTAAAACACAGCTAGAATATTTAAGCAAGTTCCTAGTAAAGCTAAGGGAAAGGTTTATGGTTTTCTACCAAATTCCTAATCCTATACAATAGTCATTTCCTATGACGTCTGTGTTCTTTCAGGTTTTTAGCTCAAGACGATTTTCTTCATCAAAGAACAATTAAGTTCAATCGTTTTCAGAAATATCCTATCATATCGAGGAAGTGCTTAAGAAGAATCTTAAACATCTTTTCAATATTTCTAGGATTGCTTTCAAGTCCAAATGAATTTAATCGTGTAAATGAATCGATCGTCCGAGGTTTTCAAGTTTTGTTAACTCGTCAGCGAATCCGTGACATCTCGAATGTCCTATAAGTGAAGTAACATTTCATTTTAATGTTCTATTTAGAGTTATGATAACTAAAGCTCCTAAAGGCAAAATGATATTTAATGATTTCAGTGATTCAAATTTAAGTTCAAATTAATGATTTAAGTTCTGAATAATTGTTCAAGTTATTTTAGATTTATTTCTTCATGTCTTAAGCGAGGTTATTTAATTCAACTTAATTTAATTTAATTTAATTTATTTTAATTTAATTTATTTAATTCGATTTAATTTAATTTAATTCAATTTAATTTTGATTTAATTTAATTTAATTTAATTTAATTTAATTTAATTTAATTTAATTTAATTTAATTTAATTTAATTCAATTTAATTTATTTAATTTAATTTATTTAATTTAATTTAATTTAATTTAATTTAATTTAATTTAATTTAATTTAATTTATTTAATTTAATTTAATTTAATTTAATTCAATTTAATTTTAATTTAATTTAATTTAATTTAATCGAAATTTTTTTCAAAGAGTTTAATGATTTAATTTTAATTTAACGATTAAGTCTTTTAATATTTTAAATTCGAGTTATCATTTTAATTAAGAGTCGAGTATTAATGAGATGATTAATTTAGGGATTTTTAAATTAAAGAATAAATCTCTTCCTAATAATATCCCTATTTTAATAATTCCAAATTTATTATTCTTCCAAATTCAATTAATTATTTAATTAAAGTTTAATCATTTTAAATCGCTTAATGGGTTTCTACCCTTTAATTATTAAATTTCAATCATCCAAATCAGATTAGATCAAATATTTTACTTGTTAATTTTTTTATTAAACCTAAAGTCTTAATTAAGGATTAAAATTTTAATTACCATTTTGCCCTTTAAGCCTAATAATTTCATAACTCACTAAATCGAACTCAAATGAACTTCAAATTTTTATGTGACTTCACTCATATGTCAATAAAGACATGAGAGGAGAAAATGTGATTTTTCTCGTATTTAATTTATTTATATAATTATTTTTTGTAGAAAAGAGAAATTTCCAAGGAAAATTCAATAACATGACCAAGGGAAAGTTTCTGTCCTTAAGAAAATTGGGGACATTCCTAATGCACCAGAGGACCACTTTGACCAAATTTTGTAATTTTTTGAATTATATTTTATTTATTAGAATTATTTTAAGTTCTGGAGTATTAATTAATTTAAAAATAAAATAAATGTTGAAAAATAAATTTTATAATTTTTAAAATTCTCTCCGATATCAAGGATTCCGAGAACCAAACTTTACAATTTTCTGATTTTTCTTTGATTTATTATAATTATTTTGGTGAAAATGCTAGAAAATATATTTTTTTAATTTTAAAATTACCCTAGAGCTTTAAAAATTAATATCTCACTAAATAGACCTAGGAAAAATATGGGACTTGTTCCTAAGTGATTAAAATTCAAAATATAACATTTTAGTGAATTTTATTATTTTTGCGATTTTTATTATTTTTTAATTATTAAAAATATTAAAATAATATTAAAAATCAACTTTTTTAGAAAATTGAAATTTTAATTTTCTTAAACTCCCTGATATCAGTAGAGACTCCAAAACCAATTTGGTGAATTTTTGAAAGATATTTTGAAAGTTATGAATTTTTAAAGTTTAAAATGACTAAGCGGCTTAATCAACCCAATTAATGGGCTAACCAAGTCCAATCGACTCAAATTTTTATGATGGGTTCCTTCTGATCCTAAAGGTCAGTGGAGAATTGATTTCAAGTCAATTTGATCTATGGTTAACTCTAATTAATTAGAGATCTATTTTGGGATTTAAGCCATTTAGGTTAATCTAG
>JAKZJZ010001660.1:0-25668 GCA_022702705.1 Papilionanthe hookeriana x Papilionanthe teres | reverse complement strand
TACCCCGACTTCTGCCAAACTGAAGGGGAAGGAAATCCAAGTCTGTGATGAGCCTGTCACCGTGGAGGGTACAGATTTTGCTGTGATACCGTCTATATTCGAAATTGGGTCTAGTTCGAGAGTTGTACCCCTAACTCGAACTCAAAGAAAGAATAGAAGAAAAAAGATAGCCCTGGTTGAGAAGGCCTAAGCCGCTGAAATTGCTTTCCTGGAAGAGATCCCTGAACTGCCTGAGTATACACCTCTGTTGGAAGGGAGCAGGTTTCACCCTCTCTCTGCCGCATCAGAGGAAGAGGATGTCCAAAGGATCGCCGCTGCATTACCCCGACCTACATACTACAGTAATTACAAAAGGAAAAGGGATAAGACTACGCCATTTTCTCGACTGCAAGCTGTGATAGAAAGATTGGCAAAGAAAGAAAGATGCCCTGTGTCAGAAATCTTAAGAAGGATGGGATGGGTACCAGCTAAATCCCGCCTCGGACCTCGAATAGAGCCTGTTGCTGCACAGAGAAATCAAAGAAGAAGATAAAAGCCAGTTCACCATTGTTGTATCGGGTCTGCAAATTAGGGAGGATAACACCTTCCAGCATAAAGCTGACATACCATCCGGTCCTAGGCTTCCGGCTGCAAGAAGGATGGTAAGGCGACGTACTACTGGCGAGCTAAGACCTAAACAATGTCCTGAGAAGAAAAGTCTCGTCAGGAGACTTGAGTCAGAAGAAAGTGCTACTACAATAAAGGGGACTCCCGGAAAGGAAGTTCAACAAACGTCAAGTGACAATTGTGAGACCGTGCGGAAAAGGCCACTAGAAGATGCCATGGACATGTTAAGGACCGACATCCGACGTTTAGCAAAAGAAAGAGAAGAAAAACTAGAAGATGAAGTTGATTCATCAGAATTTATGAATGATGCGTATGCTGAAATCAACATGGTTGAGATGCGAGCATCATCAGCTTCACAAGGTGATCCAGCAGTTGCAGAAAGAGATGAATCGGAAGTGATGAGAGCATGACTTCAAGAGAAGGATTTTACAATTTCCCAGATGGCAAAGAGGATGAAAGAGATGGTTGCTGCTCTATCCACTCTCTAGAGTCAGGTTCAGCCTCAGAAAGAGACACCCCCAAAAATTATCCATATTGCAGATGGAGGAAAAGAGATCACATCCATCAATGGAGACGAACAACCAAAGAAAGATCCTGTTGTCGGCATATTTTTAGGTCGTGTTTTATTTTGAAGAGGGGTCGCCTAACAGAAATCTGTCAGCATATTTTTAGGTCGTGTTTTATTTTGAAGAGGGGTCGCCAACGTAAATCACGTCGGCGAATTTTTAATTTAATTAAAATAAATAATTTGAAAAGTAGTATTTGATTTTGAAAATAATTTTAAATTCGAAGGTTTTAAGATATGAGATTAAACCGACCTCACATCCCAAATAGTTTATATAAACGAGCACCGCACCACAAACCGTGTATCTATCCCTAAGGATAGTACACACCGCTCGATGGTGGGGCTTCGATTAAATAAACTAGAAGATGAGTGACATCCGTTTGGTCCGCGAACCAATTTTATAAGCCGACAAGTTTCCCCGCTTAATATGAAAACATTAAACAGGGTTTATATTACTCGGGTTCTTTAAAATTCCCTATAAGGGCAAGCCCCTATAGTTAATTACATCTTAAGTGACGGGAATCACCTAAGAAAACTCTCGATAATAATCAATGATTCTCGCTCTCAAGAATTTCAAAGTTTAAGGTTTTCAAAGATCGAACTTTGAGTTTCAATAGTGGAATGGATCAAATTTTTGGAACATTTTGTTTTGTGAATCCAAAGGAAGAAAGGTAGGAGAAATCACTAATTCGAAGTGAACTTCGATAATTTCCCGACTATCCTATCGTTTGGCTTGAATTTAGGAAAGTCCTAATGTTTATTTGATATTTCAATCTTGCCAATTTCAATTAATTAGGGCTTATATTTGTATGATAAAATCAAACAAATAGCTTAGAAGATGCGAGGGTTTATTGTCGTATCGGACGACTACCTCGGAATCCTAAGACCGGTTAGGGCTTAATTTGCAATGCAAATGCCTAACGAAGAGTCGAGGATTTATGTTGCACTAGTGCAAGCTACCTCGAAGTCCTATGGCTCGGTTGTTTTAATTCTAGGAAAGTTTTGCTGAAGTAGACTCGAGTTTTGCCGATGACGATGGTCGTGCCGCCCACCATGCTCCGAGCTCCTTGTTGTTGCAGAGGTTTAGTTTTAGAAACCATAAATCGGAGTTGAGAAAAGTGTTTTGGTTTAGAGAAAATCTTAATTTCCAGGTGTTTTTTATGTTTTATTTAAAACAAATCTTAAAGTTGATTATAACGACACCGGTTAAGATCCCACGGTTCCATCCTTCCGGCATCATTATTTTTATCGGATTCACTTAGTCCGTATGAATTTGCTAAACTCAACTCGAATGAGTTCCACACTTTCATTTAGACCGTGGGAAATCCCGTTAGCAACACGTAGGTTACATCATCCGAGGTATTCCCGATCATCCAACGAGACGTTTTAATTTAGTTGTAATTGTAGTTTTGTGTTCTGTTTGTGATTAAATTTTGAGTTGTTTTATATTTTGAAATGTCATGGCAGTGAATTTTATCTTGCAATGACTTTTAACTTAGTTTTGGTTTCTAGTTTTAGGGGCTATCCTAAAGGTGTGGGTTTTCATGCAACTGTTGTTTTATCATGCAAGAAAAGTAAAATGCATTTGCAATAAAGTAAATTGCAAGAAAGTAAATTGCAAGAAAGTAAATCGCAATAAAATAAAAGCGTACTCGGAGGGTCTTCCCGTCATCCCAAGCCGCACTTAAAACACAATTAGAATATTTAAGCAAGTTCCTAGGTAAAGCTAAGGGAAAGGTTATGGTTTTCTACCAAATTCCTAATCCTATATCTAGTCATCTCCTATGACGTCTAGGTTCTTTGGGTTTTGGTTTAAGGACGATTTTCTTCATCAAAGAATAATCAAATTCAATTGTTCTTATAAATATCCTATCATATCGAGGAAGTGCTTAAGAAGGATCTTAAACATCTTTTCAATATTTCTAGGATTATTTTAAGTCCAAATGAATTTAATTATATAAATGAATCGATCGTCCGAGGTTTTCAAGTCTTGTTAACTTCTGTCAAATGAACTAGGACATTTGAATATCCTATGAGTGAAGTAACACTCCATTTAATGTTTCATTTAGGAGTTATAATAATCAAAGCTTTCAAGGGTAAATTAGTATTCAAATGATTTGATTTGAGTTAAAGGGTTTAAATTTGGAATAGTGTTCAAGTTGCTTTATATTTAGTTTAATTTAATTTAATTTGATTTGATGTTTAATTAATTTGATTTAATTTAATTTAATTTAATTATTTAATTTAATTTAATTTAATTTAATTTAATTTAATTATTTAATTTAATTTAATTTTTAATTTAATTTAATTTAATTATTTAATTTAATTTAATTTAATTATTTAATTTAATTTAATTTAATTGTTTAATTTAATTTAATTTAATTTTAATTAATTTAATTTAATTGTTTAATTTAATTTAATTTAATTTAATTTTAATTAATTTAATTTAATTGTTTAATTTAATTTAATTTAATTTAATTTTAATTAATTTAATTTAATTGTTTAATTTAATTTAATTTAATTATTAAATTTAATTTAATCTTAATTTAATTTATCTTTAATTTACTTTATTTTTAATTTTAATTGAAATTTCAAAAGATTTTAATAATTTAATTAAGTCTTTTAATATTTTAAATTTGAGTTATCATTTTAATTAAAAATTGAGTATTAGTTGATATAATTAATTTAGGGATTTTTAAATTAAAGAATAAATCTCTTCCTAATAAAGATCCCTTATTTTAATAATTCCAATTTTATTATTCTTCCAAATTTAATCTATTATTTAATTAAAGTTTAATCATTTTAAAATTATTTAATGGGTTTCTACCCTTTAATTATTTAAATTTCAATCATCCAAATCAGATTAGGATCAAATATTTTACTTGTTGATTTTTTATTAAACCTAAAGTTTTAATTAAGGATTAAAGATTAATTACCATTTTACCCTTTAAGCTTAATAATTTCATAACTCATTAAATTGAATTCAAATGAACTTGAAATTTTTATGTGACTTCACTCATATGTCAATAAAGACATGAGAGGAGAAAATGTGATTTTTCTGTATTTAATTTATTTATATAATTATTTTTGGTGGAAAATAGAGATTTTCAAGGAAAATTTGATAACATGACCAAAAGAAAGTTTCTGTCCTTAAGAAAATTAGGGGACATTCCTAATGACCAGAGAAGCACTTGGACCAATTTTGGTGATTTTTTGAATTATATTATTTTTATTATAATTATTTTGAGTTTTGGAGTGTTAATTAATTTAAAAATAAAATAAATGTTGAAAAATGGATTTTATATTTTTCAAAAATCTCTCTGATATCAAGGAAACCAGAGAAACAAATTTTGCAATTTTCTGATTTTTCTATGATTTATAATAATTATTTTAGTGAAAATGCTAGAAAATACATTTTTTTAATTTTAAAATTACCCTAGGGCTTTAAAATTTAATATCTCACTAAATAGACTTAGGAAAAATGTGGGATTTGTTCCTAAGTGATTAAAATTCAAAATGTGACATTTTGGTGAATTTTATTATTTTTGTGATTTTTATTATTTTTTAATTATTAAAAATATTAAAATATTATTAAAAATCAACTTTTTTAGAAAATTGAAATTTTAATTTTCTTAGGTTCCCCTGATATCAGAGAGGCTCCAAAACCAATTTGGTGAATTTTTAAAAAGTATTTTAAAAGTTATGAATTTTTAAAGTTTAAAATGGCTAAGTGGCTTAATCAACCCAATTAGTGGGGCTAACCAAGTCCAATCGACCTCAAATTTTTATGGTGGATTCCTCTGATCCTAAAGGTCAGTGGAGAATTGATTTCAAGTCAATTTGATACCTGGTTAACTCTAATTAATTAAAGACCTATTTTGGGTGTTTAAGCCAATTAGGGTTAATCTGAGTGAATTAACTCAAGTCCTATTTTTCCTAGGGTTCTCTCGGTCATAAGGAACATCACCAAATATTTCTAGAATTTATTTCACAACATGCTAATTTTTGGAATTAAAATACTCAAAACAGCAACATGCATTTGAAAAATAAATAACTTTTCACAGAGATGCGTCTCCGACCTTGGAAAATTCAGTGAATGTTCCCAAGTTCGGAGGCTTCAAAAGCCCTATGGTCTCATGCCATGGTGAATTGTATACATGCATGGAGAATTAAATGTATGCAGAGAGTAAATAAATCATAAAAAATAAAATACTTAATTAAATTAAATGATTTCTTTTCCACATTATTCTCCTCTCGTTCACCGAGCAAGGGGGTATTTTTATTTTATTTTTGTGATTTTTCTACACAAAGATATGGATTTTTGAAGTTTAGGGAATTAAATAAATAAGAAAATACCCTAATTTTCTATTTATCCACGCGGCGCCGCCGAAACCCCTGCAGCCTCCGAACGCACACGCGTCGCGCTCCCATTCGACGCCGCCACCCGAGTCGCCAGCCCGGGCCCCGCGGTTCTCGTACCGTCTCCCCGGTCCGACGCAATCCCGGCCGTCCGTGCGCGCGTGTATCGAATGGACGGCATCCGTTCATCGTCCCCAAGTGTTCTCACCCGAGAGCCGTCCACACTAAATCCCTAAGATCTCACTCGATTCTCAATGGATTTTCATGTTCTTATGCTCTATGGATTCGTCTCGAAGAGACGAACACATCTATACTGGCTAACATGCATCGAAACTAAGGCATTCGAAATGAAGAATCTTCGAAGCTCGGGATGAAGAGTTAGCTCATACCTTGGCTCGTAGAAGTGTGGCTTCAATCCGAGAGTTGTTGCACCTTCGATCGGGTCCCGCAAGCTCCGCATGAAGTCTCCCGGTCTCGGTGAATTGTCCGGATATGATTTCGACCAAGCCCGATCACAAAGCTTCGGAGGCCGGAGCAACCGGGTGGCCCGGAGATGGGGCTTTTAGTGGTGGACACCTTCCCTCGGTCCGGTGAAGGTGTAGAGCCAATCAATTTGGGAATCGGCTCACCGCGGAGAAGTGTCCCGGTTTTGGCCAAAGCTCGAGCTCAAAATCGGGGCTCGCCTAGAAGAAATCGGGGCCGGAATTCGCGTGGGGATCGGGTGCTCTATGTGTAGAGAGTGATCCGGAGTGATTTTGGCAGCAGTTTCCTTAAGGTTTTTTGTTTCAGCTCTCCCATGGCCGAGAGGGGTGGAGTTTAAACAGAGAGGGCGGAAGGCCTCTCGCAGGGAGTTAGTGGCTCGGGATCACCAGCTCGGTGAGGAGAAGATCGCCATGGTGACCACTAGGCACTGGGGCAGCTCAGCAAGTGAGAATTTCAATGTTGGCTCACATGCGAGCTCTCGGCCATGGTGTTTTCCGACGGCCCGGTGGCCGGCCGGCTGTGCAATGGTCACCATCTTGTCGTGGGTCGTGGTCGGGTTTAGTGTAGCAATCGAGGTTTGACATGTGTAAAGGAGTTTGATTTAAATGGAATGGGAGAAGGCTCACTTTGGCTTGGTTTGGGTCAACCCACCATTTTGGGCTTGGTGCACCCTTCCAAGCTCGATTTCGAGCCGAGGGAATCATTTAGGTCACCTAGAAGGAATGGTGAAGTCTCCATCCATGATGAGGCGGCTAAACATGGTTTAGTGTGCGACATGATTAAGGTAAAAAAGGGTTAAAGGAGGTTTAAGAAAGAACCCCCTCTTCTTGCCATAAATGGACTAATGACAAGTCAAAGCCCTCATGGCTTCATGTGGCTTCGAGAATGGCTTGTTCATGGCTTCATTTGGCTTGGGAAAAGGTCGATTTGTTTCATGAAAAGTGGTTTTAAGAATTTTGGATGTTTTGATGGAAATTTGTATGAAACTTGATTTGGAATAATTTGATGGTGACTTTAGGACTTAGGTAATGGATTTAATTAAATGGATGACAAATGGAGATGTCATGTGGGCTTTAGGGTAGATTTGGGCTTTTGAATTTTCAAGGAAATGGGCTTTTAAGAAGGTTTAAGGGAAGTGGGCTTTTAAGTTTAAGGATGTGTTCATGGATGGGAATTTTTGTAGAGGTTTGGGCCAAATAGTTGTTGGTTTTGGTTTAGGGATGTTTCATGAATAACTTGAAATAGATTTAAGGTGGTTTGGGCTCGAATTGGGTCAATTCGGTTTATTTGTAAATGGGCCAATGTAGGTCAAATTGGGCTAACTTGGGCCAATGTTGGGCTAGGGTTGAAATTGATGTAAAATAAATATTAAGAAATGTTTATGGGAATGTTTCAAAGAGGTTTTGGCTTTGGTTGGGTTTTAATTTTGAGGTTTGGGCCTATTCTGGGTTAGATTTGGGTTTAGGTCAAAATTGGGCTTTTTGATTTTGGGTTGAATTTGAGTGGGGTTTGGGTCAAAATCTTGGGCAAATCATGTTAGTGTTTTGTTTATGAGGATGTTAAGGAAGGTTTAGAAAAGATTTGGGGTTAATTGGAGTTGAATTGGGTTAGTTTGGGCTAAGTTTGGGTCATGGGTCCAAATTTGGGCTTTAAGGCCCAAAGTGAAATCGATCCAAATGTCAATCAAATTGGACTTGGATTTGGTCTAAATTGGTATTGGGAATGTTGAATTGAAGTTTAGAATTGAATTGGACCAAAATTGGGGTCAATTGGGTATGTTTGGTTTGACATCGGGTCCACTTTGGGTTAAAATGGGTCAATTTGGGGGTTTTGACAAAAGTAGGGTAAATTGACAAAATTGGCCCATGGTGTAGTTGGACAAAATGAAATTGGGAATATTTGGGATTTTCTGGAATTTTCTGGGAATTTTCTGAATTTTTGGATTTTTAGGCCAAGAAGGGTATTTTGGGTATTTGGAGGGTATTGGGGGTATTTTTGGAATTTTCGGTATTTTTGGGTATGGATGATCAATTTGAGTGATGTGGAGGTGTTTGGGATTGATTTTGGAAAATTTTAGGTAATTTGGAGATTTTGCAAAAATTGGGTAATTCAATGGTTTTGGGTAGGTTTAGTAGGTGTAGGGTCCCGGGGTCAAAAATCGAAAATTTGGGAAATTGAAGATCGGGTGAATTTGGGTGGGGTGAAATCATTTTGGTTGAGCCATGAAGCCATTTCAAGCCCATATGAGCCATGAAAGGACTCATTTGAGGCATTCACTATGTTGTTCCTAACCCTCTTAGCCAAGGGCTTGTGGGTTAAGGACCATCCATGTGAATCACCTACATGAGTCGGAGGTCAAGTTGGGTATGGGTGTGGTTTTAGGAAGTGTGTGGAAATGTAGTGTGTAAGTGTAGTGTATGTCGCCCCTTCACTGCACTGTGCCACCTGTAAGGCGCCCCAAGGCCAAAGAGTCCTATAGAACTCATCCTTTAAACTTCCATATTCGATTTCAACCCTCTAGGTGATTAGGGGTCTATAGTCAAGTTTGTGGAGTTTGCAGGGAGTTTAGAAGTGGTTTGAATTTCTAAAAGGCGGGTCCCAATTCTAGTCCTCTAAGATAGTCAAAGGAAAAGCCTAAGGCTAGATCCTAAGCACTAAAAAGAAGAAAAGGAAGACCTCATCAAAAATGAGGTCAACAAATGGACCCCCAATAGGTGTGGTGAGCCGACGGAGCACACCGCGCGTATTGGTGTTGACCGAAGCGATCAACAAAACCAACACGTATGTCCAAGTGACGAACTTAGGACGAAGTGAAGAGTTTCGCCGGGGAGTGTCAAGTATATCTCTCGGAACCGGAGATTCTCGAACTCTCGCCTGGGAAAGGAAAAGGAGGTGAATCCCAAATCACATGATCCGGGGAATTTCGATTTAGATTTTATTTTGTTTCAATTTATGTTTTGATGTGCGAGTTTAAATTTTAGTTTGGAGTTTCAATTTAGATCAAGTTTCGTCAAAATTAATTCGAGGGATTCGATTTGAAATGAAAATTAGGATTTCGAAGTTTTAGATGTAACATCTTCAACCTCGAAAGAAAATCGAATCGATTAGATTGAATCGTTGCAATGAGAAGAGATCTCGTAGCAAAGCGGTGTTGGATGTAAAATCCTTAACCTCAAGAGTTTGATTTCGATGTGATGTATTTCATTGCGATAGTGAAAAGATCCTAAAGTAATGCAGTCTCTGATGTAAAATCCTCGACCCAAAGGTTAAATTTTGATGTATTTCAAAGGCAACAGGAAGAGAATCCTAGCAAAGGTACTTGGATGTAAAATCCTCGACTCAAAAGTTTGAATTTTGATGTATTTCAAAGGCAACAGAAGAGAATCCTAAAGCAAGGCAAGTCTTGATGTAAAATCCTCGACTCAAAAGTTTGAATTTTGATGTATTTCAAAGGCAACAGAAGAGAATCCTAAAGCAGCAGTACTTGGATGTAAAATCCTCGACCCAAAAGGTTTGAATTTTGATGTATTTCAAAGGCAATAGAAGAGAATCCTAAGCAGGCACTGGATGTAAAATCCTCGACTCAAAAGTTTGAATTTTGATGTATTTCAAGGTAACAGAAGAGAATCCTAGCAAAGGCAGTCTTGGATGTAAAATCCTCGACCCAAAAGGTTTGAATTTTGATGTATTTCAAATGCAATAGGAAGAGAATCCTAAAGCAAGGTACTTGATGTAAAATCCTCGACCCAAAAGGTTTGAATTTTGATGTATTTCAAAGGCAATAGGAAGAGAATCCTAAAGCAAGGTAAGCTTGATGTAAAATCCTCGACTCAAAAGGTTTGAATTTTGATGTATTTCAAAGGTACACAGAAGAGAATCCTAAAGCAAGGTACTGATGTAAAATCCTCGACTCAAAAGTTTGAATTTTGATGTATTTCAAGGCACAGAAGAGAATCCTAAAGCAAATGCAGCCTTGATGTAAAATCCTCGACCCAAAAGGTTTGAATTTTGATGTATTTCAAAGGCAATAGAAGAGAATCCTAAAGCAAGCAAGTCTGGATGTAAAATCCTCGACCCAAAAGGTTTGAATTTTGATGTATTTCAAAGGCAATAGAAGAGAATCCTAAAGCAATGGCACTTGGATGTAAAATCCTCGACTCAAAAGTTTGAATTTTGATGTATTTCAGGCAACAGAAGAGAATCCTAAAGCAAGGCAGCCTTGATGTAAAATCCTCGACCCAAAAGGTTTGAATTTTGATGTATTTCAAAGGCAATAGAAGAGAATCCTAGCAAGCAAGGTACTTGGATGTAAAATCCTCGACCCAAAAGGTTTGAATTTTGATGTATTTCAAAGGTAACAGAAGAGAATCCTAAAGCAAAGTAGCCTTGGATGTAAAATCCTCGACCCAAAAGGTTTGAATTTTGATGTATTTCAAAGGCAATAGAAGAGAATCCTAGCAAGGCAGTGGACCTTGGATGTAAAATCCTCGACCCAAAAGTTTTGAATTTTGATGTATTTCAAAGGCAACAGGAAGAGAATCCTAAGCAAGGCAGGCCTTGGATGTAAAATCCTCGACTCAAAAGTTTGAATTCGATGTTTTCGATCGAGATTTGATTCGAGATCTAGAAGATCGGATTTGAGATTTGATAGAGATTGAATTTGAACTTGATCGAGACTCGAAGCCCGGAAAGATTGAATTTGGAAATTTGGAAATTTGGAAGGATGAGTTTGAACTCGATCGAAACTTGATTTAAGATTTGATTTGAATTTGAAAGATCAAGTTCGAAACTCGATCGAGATTGGATTCGGATTTTGATCGAGAATTTGATTTGAGATTTGGGAAGATCAAATTTGAAATTTGATCGAGAGTGGATTTGGAATTTGATTGAGATTCGATTTGGAAGTTTGGAAGGATAGAATTTGATTTTGAAGTTCGAAAAGATTGAAATTTGATTCGAATTTGGAAAGATTGAATTCGAGATTTGTGTTGATTTCGTTTATCTTTTAATGGTTCAAATTTTATTTTGTTGTTTATTTAATGTTCATGTGAACTTGGTGTTTGTCATTTTTCAGATTTTTTTTTAAAAAAAATTTTCTTTTATTCTCTTTTTTTCTTTTTCTCGTTCTTTGTTCGAAGTTCATTTAACTTTAATGGCGTTTCCCAATCAATTTGCACAAAAGAGGTGAAGGCCAAAAACGCGACATGGTCACTTTCATTCCAATCATGTTGAAAATACGTCGTACAACTCGATCCGGAATATATTTCATACAATCCATGTAGACTCAAAACGGACCGTGTATGATCTTTGTTGATCCATCAAAAGAATCATCCGTCAAAAATCCATGTCCGAATAAGTGAGGTACATGGTCAATAACATCACCTTCCAAGCCATCCTCGGCAAGGATGCCTGCTGGATGTACGTCGGAGGTGTGATATTTCCCATGTAACTCACGAACTCGTAAGGCCGGAGGTTCTCTAGCTCCGGATCCGGTCGGAAATGGTAAGGTATTTTGTCGTCGTCCATCCTCCCGAAAGTAACCGAGATTCGCTCCACCGGCACCCCCGGTATGCAATGCTTTGCGATATCTCGCTCCGTTACCTTGCAGCATCATGACGGAACCCACCGTAGAAGGTATCTTTATCGGCCCTCGGAACTCACCCGGGCCTCGCTATCCGGAGGTCGATCCGAACATGATGTTGCACTCATTCAAGAAAGAGACCGTGCGTAAAGGTCCGACGAAGTCGTGGTGATCAATATGTGGGGGTATGCAATACCCCGTTTCGTAGATGTTGATAATGCAACTATTGGGTATGCAATCTGTCGGCAAGCATTCTCCATGTTATCAATCTTTTCACCATTCTCTTGATAACTAATGGCATCGGATCTACTCGCCCATGACGAAGTATCCCCGGTGGGTTTCCTTCCCGTCTTCAAAGAAAGTTGTAGCAAGCATCCGCATTGTATTGTGATTCTTCCTTTCCCCGGCATCCATCTCCGGGTTCCGAGTATGTGTTTTCCCTCAGCGGCCTCGCTCGGCCCATTCTTTTCGCATCCCGGACACAATCCACGATTTGCCGTTGTTCATACTCCGAGAATACGTCGTGTGTAGCTCGAGGCCTTCTAGTATGTTGATTCTTCTTCCTTTAATTCTCTCGAAGTATTCGAAAGTTTTCTTTTCAACATTCCGCATCCTCTCCAGCTCGTATTCCGGAATGATCTCGCGATGGCGAGGCCTTGTGACATATTGTGGGATATATGGTTCAATCCCTTCACGTTCCCCCGCATACCTCGGCTCCTCGTGGATGATGTCCGTCGGGACATCCCCCGGCTGCTTCGCAACAAGGTCATGCACCGCCGGTGGTTCTATCCGGTGGCGTGGTAGCCTTCTTTCTTCGATCTTCTCGGAGATTTCCCCGGTTCTTTCGTTATTCTAGAGCCGGCCTCCTTCTTCGGTGTTCCCGGTGAACCGGTGTCCTCGAAATGTGAGTGCCGGCATTAGCAAATCGTCTCGTCGCGCCGGTCCGCGCCTAGTTTTGTTAACATTTTACTGATGCGGCGATTCTTATTTCTTCGTTGCGCGGTCGCGAGAGTAGCCCTCCGAACTTCTGAATCTCGCGCGGCGCGGCGCCGACAAGCCCGCCCTCCGCCGTAGTGACTACGGACTTCATTTTCTTGTCTTCTTCGGTGTTTGCTTTTCTTTTCTTGTTGTTGGATCGGTGGCTTGGGCCACCCACTTTCATCACCGTCTCGTCCGGCAGTTCTTCTCGCTAACTCGGGACCCGCTCACTTTCCTCGTATCGTAGGCTCCGCCGGTGCGAAATCCGAGTCAATCTCGATTATCGCTCCATCTTTCACCCTCTTTTCATCGAGTGCAAGGCTTACGCCATTCTTAAAGTTCAAGACCAACCGCCCGTTCGACATTTCCCCGCGAAAAGACAAGGAAAAGGATCGTGGGTCGTACTAAGAACAAGAACATTAAGAAAATGTTTATTAAAGATACATTTTTTATTATTCTTATATTTTGAAATTTAACAGAATGAAGTAGGATAAGATGAGGGAAGAGATCTTGATTTGAAAAAGAAAACAAGGAAAACTTAATTATCATGATTTTATTTATCTTAGCACATTTTATTATTTTTTGGGTTCGGACCCAATCATAAGTAATTACTTTCACCCGTGTTTCTTAGGGATGAAGAATTCATTCCTTCGAAACATCGTGTAGCGTAATACTTTTTCAAGTATCGTCCGTTGATCGGAAGCATATGTCGTTCTCCCCGGCAATTCACTAGCCGGTAGGAACCTCCCGAGTATACCGCTTCAACCACAAACGGTCCTTCCCAAGTGGGTTCAAATTTTCCTCCTATCTTGCGGTGTGCAAGAATAGGTCTCTTGAGAACGAGAACTAAATCACCAACTTTCAAGGTTCTTGGCGGACCCGCTTGTCATGGGCTTCGAACCATCTTAGCTTCGGTATAGTTCTAAATTCCGTTGCGCCGCAAGTCTTTTCCCTTCCAAGCTTTCTAATTCTTCGAGTCGTAGTCCGGCGTTTTCTTCTCGTCGTGATCTTGTTTGCAATCGCAATTCCGAGTGAAGGAAGCCGAACCTCTAAAGGTAACACCGCCTCGGACCCATACACCGCAGCGTAAGGTGTAGCTTCGAGTAGGAGTTCGAAGGTTGTCCGGCAGGCCCATAAGGCTTCTAACAATTTCTCGTGCCAATTTCTCTTATTATCGTCCAAGGTTTTCTTTAAGATTTGAACGAGAGTTTTATTAAAAGCCTCGCCGAGGCCGTTTGCTCTCGGGTAGTAAATTGTCGAGTATCGCCACCGATTCCGTGTCTCCCGACAAAATTGTTGATTTGTGTGCTTCGAATGCCGACCCATTATCCGAGATGATCCCGCGCGGCACTCCGAAACGGTAGACAACTTGGTTCTTGAAAACCGTAAGCACGTGGTGTGCTTTCACTTCTCTAAGTGGAACCGCTTCGCCCACTCGGAAAAGTAATCCGTAGCCGCAAGAATGAAACGATGTCCTTTCGAAGATGGTGGTTCTATCGGACCCACTATATCCGTGCCCCAACATTCAAACGGCCACGACGCAATTGTCGGTGTAGCACATTTGGAGGTTGATGTAGAACCACTCCGTGCACTCGGCATCGGTGACAGCCTCTCGGCGATTTTCATGCAATCGGTCATCATCGAGGGCCAGTAGGCACCTAGTCTTTTAATTTTCATTTTCATCTTCGGACCCGACCGGTGAGCGCCACGTAGTCCCGAATGCACCTCTTTAACAATTTCACGGGCCTCGTACCCGCTTAGGCACCTTAGCCACATTCGATCAAAAGACCTTCTCGTATAATGTGTTGTTTATTAATGCGTAAGACGTAGTTCTTTTTCGATCCGATGGGCCAGCGACCTATCGTCCGGTAGCTTTCCCGTTCGCGGTGTAGTCTCATCAATGGCCGTCGCCAATCTTCTCGTGTTTTCCGTCATCGCCGCAACCGATTCTTTTTCTTTTTCTCGATTTGTGTATCGTGTCTATGTCAAGCCGTGATAGGACCCGACGTCCGTGAACCGACACTTCCACCGATTCATCTTGCAAACAGCAAATTCTTTTGCGAGACGGCTAAAGCATCTCGCTAAAGCATTCTCTTTTCTAGGAATTTTGTAGATTGTCACATTTGGAATCCGTTCCAACAACTCGTATGGCATACCGGAAGTATTGTTCGAGTCTTGGTTTAAAAATTCCGTATTGTCCGGCGATCCGTCGAATGATTAACCGTGAATCCCCGTAGATGTCGATGTCTCGTTATCCCCATTCGAATGGTTAATTCCAATCCCGTTATGAGGGCTTCGTATTCTGCTTCGTTGTTTGTACACGGTTCTCGTCAAGTGGTAGGAGTATCTTAACATCCCCCGCTCCGGTGTTATAAAGATTAGCCCGATTCCCGCCTTACCGGCACTATCACTTGCGATTCTTCGTCTTTGTGTGCCGAAGATGCTCCGTCGAAATACAATTCCCAACGTCGATCATCGTGGTCTTCTAGGTTCATTATTTGTTCATCCGGCAAATCGTCATCGAGAGGAGATTCGGCCGACAAAGGGTGTGCCGCGAGGAAGTCCGCTAAGACTCGTCCCTTTACGGCACGCGAGGCACGAAAGTTATATCGAATTGCAATAATATCATCGACCATCCGGCAAGTCCGCCGGAAAGTGTTGGACGAGTCATCAAGTATTGCAATGGATTAAACTTCGAAATCAAGTTGACCTTATGAGAAAGCATGTAGTGCCTGAGCTTTTGAGCGGCGAAGATCAGTGCCAAACAATGCTTTTCAATTGCGGGATACCTTACTTCCGTCGGAAGTAAACGACGGCTTAAGTAGTAAAGAGCATTTTCTTTACCCTCATCATCGACTCCGAGCTAACAGGCTCCGAGAGAGTCGTCTAGAGCCGCGGTGTAAAGCATCGCCGGTCTACCCGAGACTCGGGGTCGCTAAGACAGGAGGTGTCATTAAATATTGTTTAATGTCTTCGAAGGCCTTCTCGGCATTTCTCTTCCCAAATAAATTTGGCGTCCTTTTTAACTAGTGCCGAGAAAGGCCGACACCTACCCGACAGTGCTCGAGATAAAGCGTCGAAGATATGCCGCCTTCCCTTGAAAAGATCGTAGTTGTTTTAAGGTTTTGGGAGGCGGCATTTCTAAGATGGCTTTAATCTTCTCCGGTCGATTTCAATTCCACGATGTCGGACAACGAATCCTAAGAATTTCCCGGAGGTGACGCCGAAGGCGCATTTTAAGGGATTCATCTTAAGGTTAAATTGTCTTAATCGTTCGAAAACAATTCTCAAATCATACAGTGGTTTTCCTTTACTTTGCTTTTGATGACGACATCGTCCACGTAGCACTCGACTTGATCGTGGATGAGATCATCAAAAATTCTTGTCATTGCTCTTTGGTAAGTTGCTCCTGCGTTCTTCAATCCGAATGGCATCACCGTGTAGCAAAATACTCCGATCGGCGTTCGAATGCCGTAAGCTTTTCATCTTCTCGGAGCCATTTTTATCCGGTTGTATCCTCGAAGATCCATCCATGAATGAGAATATTTCATGTGTCGAAGCAATATCGATCATCAGCTCCGGAATCGGTAGAGGGAATTCATCTTTTCGGACATGCCTTGTTTAAATCTCTCGAAGTCCACACAAATTCCGATCCGACCATTCTTCTTCTCGACCGGCACTACGTTGGCTAGCCAAGTCGGGTATTGTTCTTCACGGACAAATTTAGCGTCTATTAGCTTTTTAACTTCGGCTATGACTTGTTGTTCGATTTCCAGTACGCATTCTTCTCGGGACCTCGTCCGACCGGAATGTAGTAGGATCCACTCCTAACTTACGGACCGCAACCTCTCGGGGCTAATCCCGGCATTTCATCGTAGTTCCAAGCAAAACAAGTTCTTAAATTCCATTAACAATTTGATTATTTCTTCGAGTCTTCTTTATCGAGTAAGGAGCTAACAAAGGTAGGTCTAGGCTCTTCGCTAGTACCCAAGTTAACTTCCGTTAACTCATCTATCAGTGGATTTAATTTCTTCTTCGAATCTCGGTGGAGCGTCTCCAATTTGTAAATCTTCGAGTTCGTCCGTAGTTTCCATGCAGCTTTCATTGGACTTGCAAGTGACAACCAAGCAAAATTCAGCATCGTCAACCGACCCTACCGTGCCGAATCCGAGTCCATACTTCAATCGGGAGGACGGCCGGAGTTATTCCATAACTTTTCAAAATGTTGTGATCGGCCTTTCGTCCATTGTCGAGGTAAGAAACCACGTTGAATTAAATTTTGAACACAGGAGAGTACCACTCAAAAGGTAATTCCATTAATTCCGATGAAGTGACATCTTCGAATTGTACATTATTTTCGCTTTGGAGGAAGAAGCACCACTAGTAGAATTTGATCGGCTTCGCACCGTCACTACGTACCTCTTCGACCTCCATACCCTCGATCTTATTAGAATGGATCGGAGTTAGGTCATAGTATGTACGTAGTGGTTAATCTTCTCGTACATCGATTTGTATTCTTCGTTCTTTTCATCTTCGAGGGAGATCTTGTATTGCGGCTTCTTTCGACTTATTGTTGCCGCTTCTGCTTCGATTTCTTTTTCTTCTTCGTAACTATCATCCCAATCAACATTGATGGTCGGTTTCTCTCGTCCAATTGTCCTAGTGTCTCTACCACGGCCTCGTCCCCGCCTCGACCTCGGATGCGAGTTGTGGAGAAACCTTCACCATCTCGCCGAAGGGAGTGGTGAGCGACTCGTTGGACTAGAACTTCAGTGTTCTTCGTTGTCCCGAACTTTCTTTGCTTCATTTGTTATGGTATCTCCGGAGAAGATTGTTTTCTTTGGCGTGCATAATAAGCCGCATCTTCATGGATTCCAATTTCATGTACGGAGAATGGTTGTAAGTCTCCTTTGATGCACTCGTTCCCCTCCATCGTAATATTCGATGCACCGATGCAGAGATGATGGTACCATCCTCGTTTTCATGTATCCATGGTCGGCCCAAGCAGAGCGTTGAACGACGTTTCGAATCGATTATATGAAATTTTGCGGTTGTCTTTGCTAAATCACCGGTCTTCATCGCAGCGTTATCGACCCGAGGGCTCTTTCTCCTTTCCGGTCGAATCCTCTTAATAACATTTTGTCGCGCCTCGAGCTCACGAGCATCAATTTCCAAGTATGCTAGTGTTCGAAGACTCATTATATCGATCGATGCTCCCGGATCCACCAATACTCCGGAGAGCGTAAACTTCCCAATTGTAACCGAAATGTACAACGGCCGGTCAGTGATCTCGTCGTCCCAAGTAAGTAGGTCATTGTCCGTGAAGGTAACACCTCGTCGTTCCTTTAACGAGCAAACCTCATCCAAGGAATCTCCGGCCATTCGAGCTAAGCAAATTTCCGGATCAAGTAAGGCCTCGATCGAGCTTCTCTCATCTCCTTTCGATAAGATGAGAGCATCGTAGATGCTCGCTCGGCCGGTAGTTTCCTAAGATGAAGCTAGCACGTTGTAGTCCACTTTGTTCTCCCCGCGTCTCGCTTCTTCTCGAATGGGTATGTCTTCCGCCTGGGTTGGTTCTTCTCGAACAACCACCGCTTTCCTTTGTCTTTCGGACCCATTCTCGGAGGTAGAACTTTTCCACTTCTTAGGTCGACTTCCGTAATTTCTTCGAATCTAGTATCGAGTTTGCTCGGTGTCTCCTCCCGAATCGGAATGATCGGCTCTTCTCGGATTATCTTCCAAATCAAGGCTCTAACTCTATCGTGAACCGGAGCTCCTCGAAACTCGCGTATAGATCCGTTGCTTGTTGAACTCTCGTAGCCTCCTCGATGGATGCCTTCTTCGTCATTTTGATCGTCGAGATCTTGTATGATTCGAGAATTGTTGTTGGTATCGAAATCGACGCCCGGATTGTCGCTAGTTACGTAATCGTTAGAAATGAATCAAAACGTAGCCAACGCCATCACCCTTATCATTATATGATCCCACCGAAGTGAGCAGATAATCATACAAAATCGCAGGTTCGAGGGATTTCTCCCCCGAATCGAAAACAACTATCCTAGGATAAGCAGCTTCTAGTCTAGCCTTAGGAATCTCGGTCCCCTCTTCTTCGTCAATTTTCTTCTCTCTTCGATTGTCTCCCGTCGAGGTGGTTCTTCTATCGCAAGTGATAAGACTCGCTTAATGTGTCTCGAACTCCGAATCGAAGCTCGCACCGAAGCGGTTCGGATAGTTGTCTAAAATCTTCTTCGAAGATCTCGTCCATGCGGCAGTCCATCCATCGTCGCCTGTATAGTGGATCTATCGGAATGACGGGATCGGCTGAGATAACATCGACTCGAACCTCCTTTCGGGGTTCCTTCATGTACTCCTTCGGATTGTTATATTTCCTTTCCGAAGGTTGTCGTCGAGCCAACTTTCGAAGGTAATGCGCTCTTTCATCTTGTGCCCAAGCATCCGATGGTAGGGGCAAAAGTCGGGATCACCTTTCTTGTTGACTTCCTCCGGCTCTCGGGCTCGGCGAACTCGGAAATCCGGAGTTTTCATTAAGCTACGGAACATCTTCGGTATCGGCTTCATTTTTGAACGGATATTCTCCGCTCGAAGCTCCCTCAATGTACGTTGCGGACGAGACGGCTGTTCATACTCGCGGAGACGACCGATAGCCGGACCGGGGTTGCCGGTAATTTTGTTGTGGTTGCCGCGCGCCGTTCGGTGGTATTCGCGATCGGTTGTTTGCCTTCGTCAACCGCCGCAACGACCCCGCATTTCTTTTCGAAAGTCTTCACCGGCTTCTCGCTCGTCCGTCTTGTCGGCAAAACTTAATTGCTTCGCCTCTTCTTGCAAGCTTCCGGCCTTGCTTAACAACTTCTCAAAAGTCTTAATAAGGAATCCTCGAGGAGAAGTGCTATCGGGCCGTGAATGCTTTTAAGCAAGATGCCGATCGCATGTTGTTCTTGCATTGTGGTTCACACTTCATACTTAAATTTCTCCATCGAAGTATGTAATCCACTAGAGTTTCATTCGGCCTTTGTTTCTCTACCACTAAATCACCTATAGTGATGTGGTGCCGAGCTCCGCAAATCGCTTAATGAAGAGGCTCTCTAGCTCCGAGAATGTCTTTGCCGCATCCGTCGGGGTACTCCCGCATACCCGCCGAAGGCGATCCCCGACAGCATCGCTAACGAACCGTCGGAAGAGTAGCGCATCGCTCCCGCCGCATTGCAACAACTCGGCACGAAAGTGTGCAACATGCCGTCTGGGGTTCCTGCTCCGTCGAAGGTCTTGAACAGAGGCGGTACGAAGCCCTCGGGTATCGGATTGCCGAATTCTTCCGGCAAGGTCTACCCGTCCGAATAGATGTCCCGTTCTTCGATTGTGCTATGGCTTCTCGCACCTCGCTCGTTCTACTCAAGTTCTTGATATCCTTTTCGTGGATCATACTTCGTGTTGTATCCTTTTTCACCCGGTCATCCCCATCGACGGATGTAATCTCCTTTCCTCCGTCTACGATGTGAATGACTTCTGGGGGTGTCTCTCTACGTGGTCGTACTCGACTTTGGAGAGTGGCTAGAGCTATGGCCATCTCTTCCATCCTCTTCGCCATTCGAGCGATCGTGTCGTCCTTTTCCCCGAAGCCGTCTCTTCATCGCTCCGCTCCTCTCTTCGCGGCCGCAGGAGCACCTCGAGAAGATGATGAAGCTCGTGTCTCAACCATGTTGATTTCTCGCATATTCATTGTCCATGAATTCCGATGAGTCGATCTCGTCTCCGAACTTTTCTTCTCTTTCTTTTGCCAACCGTCTGATGTCGCGTTCTCAACTTTTCCATGGCATCTTCTAGCGGAGCTTTCGTGTATCTTCGTGGTTGTCATGCGATGGTCGCCGGTCCTTTTTTCACGAGTCCCCTTCATCGCAAGAAGCACTTTCTTCGCATTCCAGCCTCCCGGCGAGACTTTCTTTCTCGGCCGCTCGTTTCAGCCTCAATCGCCCCGTAGTGGGACGCCACACCATCCTTCTAGCAGCAGAAGGTCTAGCGACCGCATGGTCTATCGCCAAATGCCGGAAGGTGGTATCCTCCCTAATCCGTAACCCCGATACTACGACAGCGGCTAGCCTTCATTCTCTTGCTCGGCTTTTCTATCATGACGGCGGGTTCTACTCGAGGCCCAAGACGGGATTCGACCGGCACCCGCCCTATCCTTCGTAGAATTTCCGACACGGGCAGCTTTTCCTTCTTCGCTACCTTTTCTACCAAAGTTTGCAGGATCGAGCAAACGGCGTAGTTCTCGATTCTTTTCTCGCGGCTATCGTTGTAGTATGCGGGCCGTGGTAATGTGGCAAGCAATCTTTCGAACATTCTCCTCATCCTCTCGCGCTGAGAGGGGATGGAACTCCGCTTCCTCCCAAAAGTGGTATGTAGTCAGCAAAGGTGTATATTCGGTAGCGTGTATATTCGCCGTGCATACTCCAGTTCCGAATTTCCTCCAGAAGGCAATCTCGCACATCTCGGCTTCCCCGGCGATCCTTCTATTTCTATTTCTTCTTCGGGTCTTCGTCGTCGACGGAATCTTCGAATCGGACCCGATTTCGAAGACAAGGTCTTACAGTAAGATCCGTACCCTCCACGGCAATAGTGCCTACCATAGTTCCGGATTTCTTTCCCCTTCGATTTGCGTAAGTCGGGCAGGTGCAGAAACAACTAGACCAGATGGGGGTAGTGAGAACATGCTCCCGCGGACAACGCAAGCATTCTCCTAGCTCCGGACCCTTCGCAGGGAGGAAACTCTTGGGTCGACCTAAGGCCGAACTCTGCGCTGGTTCCTCGGCCCGCATACCTTGTTCGTCGCTGCAAAGAGGGAGACGCTCGTGACCTCGACGTTCGTAGTTTTCAAATCCCCGTCCAAACCTGATGACCCCATTGTCGCAGCTCATCCTCATGTATGACGAAGTCCAAATCCGTTGGTGAAGGAGAAAATCAGCTTCGGGCTTCCATTTCGCAAGGTAGATTCTCGTTGTCGGCCCTAAGTTATGCTTCTTTCTTCAGACGAAAAGAAAGGAATTGAAAAGAGTCCGAACTCATTCTTTGTTCATGTATTTATAAAAGGAATCATTCGTTAAAAGAATCACTTATTAGAGGGTTTCGTTTATTTAGAACGGAATGTTCAAAGGTGTAGAGAAGGTAAGGAATCCGATTCGGAAGGAAAAGAAAGTCTTAAGCAAGACTTCCCGACTCGAAGGATCACTCCTAAACTAACACCTATCGGGTCCACCCCACCTCGTAAATGAGGTAAAGGATCTCGAACCTCTCCGTTTAGGGGTGTCTAAACAAAGGTGCTCCTAAATCCGAGAGAATGTTGGCTATACTTGTTCAAGATAGAAATGAACATAGTATTCCAACGGAAAGAAGGGTAGTTCGATCCATTAGTGACATGGATACACTACCGATTTTTGAATGCTGCACTATTCGATTATAATGGAGAGAGGAATTTTCCTCACGGAGTCGCCGAAATCTCGTGCGGCATATTTTTAGGTCGTGTTTTATTTTAAGAGGGGTCGCCTACCGTAAATCTGTCGGCGAATTTAAATTTTAAATTTAATTTAAATAATATAATTTAGAAAGTAGTATTTGATTTTGAAAATAATTTTTAAATTTGAAAGTTTTAAGATATGAGATTAAACCGATCTCACATCCCAAATAGTTTATATAAACGAGCACCGCACCACAAACCGTGTATCTATCCCTAAGGATGAGACACACCGCTCGATGGTGGGGCTCGATTAAATAAACTAGAAGATTTATGACATCCGTTCTGGTCTCGCGAACCAATTTTATAAGCCGACAAGTTTCCCCCGCTTAATATGAAAGCATTAAACAATGGTTTATATTACTCCGGGTTCTTTAAAATTCCCTATAAGGGCAAGCCCCTATAGTTAATTACATCTTAAGTGACGGGAATCACCTAAGAAAACTCTCGATAATAATCAATAATTCTGCTCTCAAGAATTTCAAAGTTTAAGGTTTTCAAAGATCGAATTTGGAATTTCAATAGTGGAATGGATCAAATTTTGGAACATTTTGTTTCGTGAATCCAAAGGAAGAAAGGTAGGAGAAATCACCGATTCGAAGTGAACTTCGATAATTTCCCGACTATCCTATCGTTCGTCTTCGAATTTAGGAAAGTCCTAATGTTTATTCGATATTTCAATCTCGCTAATTTCAATTAATTAGTGGCTTATATTTGTATGATAAAATCAAACAAATAAATTTCAGAAGATGCGAGGGTTTATTGTCGTATCTGACGACTACCTCGGAATCCTAAGACCTGTTAGGGCTTAATTTGCAATGCAAATGCCTAACGAAGAGTCGAGGATTTATGCTGCACTGTGCAAGCTACCTCGAAGTCCTATGGCTTCGTTGTTTTAATTCTAGGAAAGTTTTGCCGAAGTAGCATCAAGTTTCACCGACGACGATGGCCGTGCCGCCCACCATGCTCCGAGCTCCTTGTTGTCAGCAGGTTTAGTTTTAGAAATCATAAATCGTAGAGTTGAGAAAAGTGTTTTGGCTTAGAGAAAATCTTAATTTCCAGTGTGTTTTTTATGTTTTATTTAAAACAAATCTTAAAGTCGATTATAACGACACCGGCTAAGATCCCACTGGTTCCATCCTTCCGCATCATTATTTTTATCGGATTCACTTAGTCCAGTATGAATTTGCTAAACTCAACCGAATGAGTTCCACACTTTCATTTAGACCGTGGGAAATCCCGTTAGCAACACGTAGGTTACATCATCCGAGGTATTCCCGATCATCCAACAGGACGTTTTAATTTAGTTGTAATCGTAGTTTTCGTGTTCCGTTTGTGATTAAATTTCGAGTTGTTTTATATTTTGAAATGTTGTGGCGGTGAATTTTATCTTGCAATGACTTTTAACTTAGTTTTGGTTTCAGCTTTAGTGGACTATCCTAAAGGTGTGGGTTTTCATGCAACTGCTTGTTTTATCATGCAAGAAAAGTAAAGTGCATATCGCAATAAAGTAAATCGCAGTAAGTAAATTGCAAGAAAGTAAATTGCAATAAAATAAAAGCGTACCTGGAGGGTCTTCCCGTCATCCCAAGCCGCACTTAAAACACAATTAGAATATTTAAGCAAGTTCCTAGTAAAGCTAAGGGAAAGGTTATGGTTTTCTACCAAATTCCTAATCCTATAGCTAGTCATCTCCTATGACGTCTAAGTTCTTTGTGTTTCAGCTTTCAAGGACGATTTTCTTCATCAAAGAATAATTAAATTCAATTGTTCTTATAAATATCCTATCATATCGAGGAAGTGCTTAAGAAGAATCTTAAACATCTTTTCAATATTTCTAGGATTGTTTTAAGTCCAAATGAATTTAATTATATAAATGAATCAATCGTCCGAGGTTTTCAAGTCTTTGTTAACTTGCCTCGTTGAACTAAGACATTCTGAATATCCTATGAGTGAAGTAACACTTCATTTAATGTTTCATTTAGAGTTATAATAATCAAAGCTTTCAGGGTAAATTAGTATTCAAATGATTTGATTTGAGTTAAAGGGTTTAAATTGGAATAGTGTTCAAGTTGTTTTATATTTAATTTAATTTAATGTTTTGATGTGATGTTATATTTAATTTAACTTAATTTAATTTAAGTTTTAATTTAATTTAACATATTTCAATTTAATTTAATTTAGTATTTAATTTAATTTGATTTCGATTTAATTTAATTTAATTATTTAATTTAATTTAATTTAATTTTAATTATTTAATTTAATTTAATTTAATTGATTTAATTTAATTTAATTTAATTTTAATTTAATTTAATTTAATTGTTTGATTTAATTTAATTTAATTTTTTAATTTAATTTAATTTAATTGATTTAATTTAATTTAATTTAATTATTTAATTTAATTTAATTTAATTTTAAATTTAATCTTTAACTTTAATTTATCTTTAATTTACTTTATATTTTAATTTTAATTTAAATTAAGTCTTTTAATATTTTAAATTTGAGTTATCATTTTAATTAAAAATTGAGTATTAGTTGATATAATTAATTTAGGGATTTTTTAAATTAAAGAATAAATCTCTTCCTAATAAAGATCCCTTATTTTAATAATTCCAATTTTATTATTCTTCCAAATTTAATCTATTATTTAATTAAAGTTTAATCATTTTAAAATTATTTAATGGGTTTCTACCCTTTAATTATTTAAATTTCAATCATCCAAATCAGATTAGGATCAAATATTTTACTTGTTGATTTTTTATTAAACCTAAAGTTTTAATTAAGGATTAAAGATTTTAATTACCATTTTACCCTTTAAGCTTAATAATTTCATAACTCACTAAATTGAACTCAAATGAACTTGAAATTTTTATGTGACTTTACTCATATGTCAATAAAGACATGAGAGGAGAAAATGTGATTTTTCTCGTATTTAATTTATTTATATAATTATTTTTGGTGGAAAATAGAGATTTTCAAGGAAAATTTAATAACATGACCAAGGGAAAGTTTCTGTCCTTAAGAAAATTAGGGGACATTCCTAATGACCAGAGAAGCACTTGGACCAATTTTGGTGATTTTTTGAATTATATTATTTTTATTATAATTATTTTGAGTTTTGGAGTGTTAATTAATTTAAAAATAAAATAAATGTTGAAAAATGGATTTTATATTTTTCAAAAATCTCTCCGATATCAAGGAAACCAGAGAATCAAATTTCGCAATTTTCTCGATTTTTCTACGATTTATAATAATTATTTTAGTGAAAATGCTAGAAAATACATTTTTTTAATTTTAAAATTACCCTAGGGCTTTAAAATTTAATATCTCACTAAATAGTACTTAGTGAAAAATGTGGGATTTGTTCCTAAGTGATTAAAATTCAAAATGTGACATTTTGGTGAATTTTATTATTTTTGTGATTTTTATTATTTTTTAATTATTAAAAATATTAAAATATTATTAAAAATCAACTTTTTTTAGAAAATTGAAATTTTAATTTTCTGTAGATCCCCCGATATCGCAGAGGCTCCAAAACCAATCTTGGTGAATTTTTAAAAAATATTTTGA
>JAKZJZ010000166.1:0-71603 GCA_022702705.1 Papilionanthe hookeriana x Papilionanthe teres | reverse complement strand
TTGATTATTATAACTCCTAAATGAAACATTAAATGAAGTGCTACTTCACTCATAAGATATTCAAATGTCTTAATTCAGCTGAGCGAGTTAACAAAACTTGAAAACCTCGGACGATTGATTCATTTATATAATTAAATTCATTTGGACTTAAAACAATCCTAGAAATATTGAAAAGATGTTTAAGATTCTTCTTAAGCACTTCCTCGATATGATAGGATATTTATAAGAACAATTGGACTTAATTGTTCTTTGATGAAGAAAATCGTCCTCGAACAAAAAAACACGAAAGAACCTCAGACGTCATAGGAGATGATTAGCTATAGGATTAGGAATTTGGTTGAAAACCATAACTTTTCCCTTAGCTTTACCTAGGAACTTGCTTAAATATTCTAATTGTGTTTTAAGTGTAGCTTGGGATGACGGGAAGACCCTCCGGAGTACGCTTTTATTTTATTGCAATTTACTTTCTTGCAATTTACTTCCTCGCAATTTGCTTTATTGCAGATGGACTTTACTTTTCTTGCATGATAAAACAATTGTTGCATGAAAACCCACACCTTTAGGATAGTCCCTAAAACTGAAACCAAAACTAAGTTAAAAGTCATTGCAAGATAAAATTCACCGCCACAACATTTCAAAATATAAAACAACTCAAAATTTAATCACAAACGAACACAAAACTACAATTGCAACTAAATTAAAATGTCCTGTTGGATGATCGGGAATACCTCGGATGATGTAACCTACGTGTTGCTAACGGGATTTCCCACGGTCTAAATGAAAGTGTGGAACTCATTCGGTTGAGTTTAGCAAATTCATCCGGACTAAGTGAATCCGATAAAAATAATGATGCCGGAAGGATGGAACCGTGGGATCTTAACCGGTGTCGTTATAATCAACTTTAAGATTTGTTTTAATCGAAATACAAAACACTTGGAAATTAAGACTTCTCTAAACCAAAACACTTTTCTCATCTCCCGATTTATAATTTCTAAAACTAAACCTCTGCAACAACAAGGAGCTTGGAGCATGGTGGGCGACACGGCCATCATCGTCGACAAAACTTGAATCTACATCAGCAAAACTTTCTTAGAATTAAACAACCAAGCCATAGGATTTCGAGGTAGTTTGCACTAGTGCAACATAAATCCTCGACCTCTTTGTTAGGCATTTGCATTGCAAATTAAGCCACTAACCGGTCTTAGGATTCCGAGGTAGTCGTCCGATACGACAATAAACCCTCACATCTTCTAATGTTATTTGTTTGATTTTATCATACAAATATAAGCCCTAATTAATTAAAATTGGCGAGATTGAAATACTAAATAAACATTAGGACTTTCCTAAATTCAAGCCAAACAATAGGATAGTCGGGAAATTACCGAAGTTCACTTCGAATCAGTGATTCCTCCTACCTTTCTTCCTTCGGATTCACAAAACAAAAATGTTCCAAATTTGATCTATTCCCTATTGAAATTCCAAAATTCAATCTTTGAAAACCTTAAACTTTGAAATTCTTGAGAGTAGAATTATTGGTTATTATCGAGAGTTTTCTTAGGTGATTCCCGTCACTTAAGATGTAATTAACTATAGGGGCTTGCCCTTATAGGGAATTTTAAAGAACCCGGAGTAATATAAACCCTGTTTAATACTTTCATATTAAGCGGGGAATTTGTCGGCTTATAAAATTGGTTCGCGAGACAAAACGGATGTCACAAAACTTCTAGTTTATTTGATCGAGCCCCACCCTCGAGCGGTGTGTCTATCCTTAGGGATAGATACACGGTTTGTGGTGCGGTGCTCATTTATATAAACTATTTGGGATGTGAGATCGGTTTAATCTCATATCTTAAAACTTTCAAATTTAAAATTATTTTTAAAGTCAAATACTACTTTCTAAATTATATATATATTTAAATCAAATTTAAAATTTAAATTCGCCGACAACTTCTGTTAGGCGACCCCTTTTAAAATACAATACAACCTAAAAATATGCCGACAACTTCTGGCGACTCCGCTGGGGACAATTCCTCTCTCCATTATAATCGAAATAATTCGCTTTCAAAAATCGGTAGTGCATTCATGTCCTTAGTGGATCAAACTACCCTTCTTTCCGTTGGAATACTATGTTCATTTCTATCTTGAATGAGTATAGCCAACATTCTCTCGGATTTAGGAGCCATTGTTTAGACACTCCTAAACGAGAGAGGTTCGAGATCCTTTACCTCATTTACGAGGTGGGGTGGACCCCCAATAGGTGTTAGTTTAGGAATGATCCTTCGAGTCGGAAAGTCTTGCTTAAGACTTTCTTTTCCTTTCTGAATCGGATTCCTTACCTTCTCTACACCTTGAACATTCCGTTCTAAATAAACAAACCCTCTAATAAGTGATTCTTTTAACAAATGATTCTTTTTTATAAATACATGAACAAAGAATGAGTTCGGACTCTTTTCAATTCCTTTCTTTTCGTCCTGAAGAAAAGAAGCATAACTTGGGACTGACAACCAGAGTCTACCTTGCAGAAATGGAAGCCCCGAAACTGATTTTCTCCTTCACCAACGGAATGGACTTCGCCATGCATAAGGATGAGTCTGCCCGACAATGGGGTCATCCGATTTGGACGAGGATTCGAAAACACGAACGTCGAGGTCACCGACGTCTCCTCTTTGCAGCGACGAACAAGGTATCCGAAGTCGAGGAACCATCGCTCGAGTTCGACCTTAGGTCGACCCAAGAGTTTCCTCCCTGCGAAGGGTCCCGACTAGGAGGAATCTCGCCGTCCGCGGGAGGACCGTTCTTACTACCCCCACCGGTCTAGTTGTTTCGCACCTACCCCGACTTCACGCAAATCAAAGGGGAAAGAAATCCGGAACTATGATAAACCTGTTACCGTGGAGGGTACGGATCTTCCTGTAAGACCTTCTGTCTTCGAAATCGGGTCCAGTTCGAAGATTCCGTCGCTGACAAAGACCCAAAGAAGAAATAGAAATAGAAGGATCGCAAGGGAAGCCAGAGCTGCTGAGATTGCCTTCCTGGAGGAAATTCCGGAGTTGCCGAATATACACCGCTACCGGAATATACACCACTTGCCCGACTACATACCACTTTTGGGAGGAAGCGGGGTTCCATCCCCTCTCCGCCGCAGAGGATGAAGAGAATGTTCGCAAGATTGCTGCCACATTACCACAGCCCGCATACTACAACAATAGCCGCAAGAAAAGAACTAGAACTACGCCGTTTGCTCGACTGCAAACTTTGGTAGAAAAGCTAGCAAAGAAGGAAAAGCGCCTCGTGTCGGAAATTCTACGAAGGATAGGACGGGTGCCGGTCGAATCCCGTCTTGGACCCCAGTAGAACCCGCCGTCATGATAGAAAAGCCAAGCAAGAGAATGAAGGCTAGCCCGCTGTCGTAGTATCGGGATTACGGATTAGGGAGGATACCACCTTCCAGGCATTTGGCCGATAGACCATCGCAGTCATGAGACCTTCTGCTGCTAGAAGGATGGTGTGGCGTCCCACTACGGGGCGATTGAGAGCGAAACGACAGCCCGAGAAAGAAAGTCTCGCCGAGGAGGCTGGAATGCGAAGAAAGTGCTACTTGCGATGAAGGGGACTCGTGAAAAAAGGACCCGGCAACCATCACATGACAACCACGAAGATACACGAAAGCTCCACTAGAAGATGCCATGGAAAAGTTGAGAACCGACATCCGACGGTTGGCAAAAGAAAGAGAAGAAAAGTTCGGAGATGAGATCGACTCATCGGAATTCATGGACAATGAATATGCGGAAATCAACATGGTTGAGACACGACCTTCATCGGCTTCTCGAGGTGCTCCTGCAGCTGCGAAGAGAGGAGCCGAGGCGATGAAGAGACGGCTTCGGGGAAAAGGACGACACGATCGCTCGAATGGCGAAGAGGATGGAAGAGATGGCCATAGCTGCGGCCACTCTCCGGAGTCGAGTACAACCACATAGAGAGACACCCCCGAAGTCATTTACATCGTAGACGGAGGAAAGGAGATTACATCCGTCGATGGGGATGGCCAGTGAAAAAGGATACAGCACAAAGTATGATCCACGAAAAGGATATCAAGAACTTGGTAGAGCGACGGAGTGCGAGAAGCCTTAGCACAATCGAAGAACGGGACATCCATTCGGACGGGTAGACCTTACCCGGAAGAATTCGACGCCTGTCCAATACCCGAAAGGCTTCGTACCACCTCCGTTTAAGACCTTCGACGGAACCGGGAACCCCGACGGCATGTTGCACACTTTCGTGCCGGTTGTTGCAATGCGGCGGGAGCGATGCGCTACTCTTCCGACGGTTCGTTAGCGATCTGTCGAGGAATCGCCTTCGGCGGTATGCGGAATTACCCAACGGTTACGTGAAGACATTCTCGGAGCTAGAGAGCCTCTTCATTAAGCGATTTGCCGGAGCTCGGCACCACATCACTATAGGTGATTTAGTGGTAGAGAAACAAAGGCCGAATGAAACTCTAGTGGATTACATACTTCGATGGAGGAATTTAAGCATGAAGTGTGAACCACAACTGCAAGAACAACATGCAGTCGGCATCTTGCTTAAAAGCATTCACGGCCCGATAGCACTTCTCCTCAAAGGATTCACTATTAAGACTTTTGAGAAGTTGTTAAGCAAGGCCGGAAGCTTGCAAGAAGAGGCGAAGCAATTAAGTTTTGCCGACAAGACCGACAAGCGAAGCCGGTGAAGACCTTCGAGAAGAAATCCGGGATCGTTGCGGCAGTTGACAAAGGCAAACAACCGATGCAAATACCACCAGAACGGCCGCAGCAACCACGACAAAATTACCAGCAACCCCGGTCCAGCTATCAGTCGTCTCCGCAGTATGAACAACCGTCTCGTCCGCAACGTACATTGAGGGAGCTTCTGAGCAGAGAATATCCGTTCAAAAATGAAGCGGTACCGAAGATGTTCCGCAGCTTAATGAAAACTCCAGATTTCCAGTGCAGAGCCCAAAAGACCGGAGGAAGTCAACAAGAAAGGTGATCCCAACTTTTGCCCCTACCATCGGATGCTTGGGCACAAGATAGAAGAGCGCATTACCTTCAAAAGTTGGCTCGACGACAACCTTCGGAAAGGAAATATAACAATCCCGAAGGAGTACATGAAGGAACCCCGGAAAGGAGGTTCCGTCGATGTTATCTCAGCCGATCCCGTCATTCCGATAGACCCATATGCAACCAACGATGGATGGACTACCGCTCGGACAAGGTCTTCGAAGAAGATTTTAGATAACATCCGAACCGCTTCGGTGCGAGCTTCGATTCGGAGTTCGAGACCCGTTAAGCCGGTACTTATCACTTGCGATAGAAGAACCACCTCGACGGAGACAATCGAAGAGAAGAAGAAAATTGACGAAGAAGAGGGGACCGAGATTCCTAAGGCTAGACTAGGGGCTGCTTATCCTAGGATAGTTGTTTCCGATTCGGGGGAGAAATCCCTTGAAACCTCTGATTTTGTATGATTATCTGCTCACTTCGGTGGGATCATATAATGATAAGGGTGATGGCGTTGGCTACGTTTTGACTGTTTCTAACGATTACGTAACTAGCGACAATCCGGGCGTCGATTTCGATACCAACAACAATTCTCAAATCATACAAGATCTCGAGGATCAAAATGACGAAGAAGGCATCCATCAAGGAGGCTACGAGAGTTCAACAAGCAACGGATCTATCCGTGAGTTTCGAGGAGCTCCGGTTACGATAGAGTTAGAACCTTCGATTTGGAAGATAATCCGGGAGAGCCGGTCATTCCGATTCGGGAGGAGACACCGACAAACTCGACACTAGATTCGAAGAAATTACGGAAGTCAACTTAAGAAGTGGAAGAGTTCTACCTCCGAGAATGGGTCCAAAAGACAAAGGAAAGCGGTGGTTGTTCAAGAAGAACCAACCCCGGCGGAAGAAATACCCATTCGAGAAGAAGCCGAGACGCATGAGAATAAAGTGGACTACAACGTGCTAGCCCATCTTAGGAAACTACCGGCCAAGGCGAGCATTTACGATGCTCTCATCTTATCGAAAGGAGATGAGGGAAGCTCGATCGAGGCCTTACTTGATCCGGAAATTTGCTTAGCTCAAATGGCCGTAGATTCCTTAGATGAGGTTTGCTCATTAAAGGAACGACGAGGTGTTACCTTCACGGACAATGACCTACTACTTGGGACGGCGAGATCACGACCGACCGTTGTACATTTCGATTACTGATTGGAAATTTTACGCTCTCCAGAGTATTGGTGGATCTAGGAGCATCAATCAATATAATGAGTCTTCGAACTACTAGCATACTTGGAAATTGATGCTCGTGAGCTCGAAGCCGACAAAATGTTATTAAGAGGATTCAACCAGAAAGGAGAAAGAGCCCTCGGGTCGATAACGCTGCGATGAAAACCGGTGACTTAGCAAAGACAACCGCGAAATTTCATATAATCGATTCGAAACGTCGTTCAACGCTCTCTTGGGCCGACCATGGATACATGAAAACGAGGATGGTACCATCATCTACGCATCGGTGCATCAAATATTACGATGGAGGGGAACGAGTGCATCAAAGGCGACTTACAACCATTCTCCGTACATGAGATTGGGATCCATGAAGATGCGGCTTATTATGCACCGCCAAAGAAAACAATCTTCTCCGGAGATACCGTAACAAATAAAGCAAAGAAAGTTCGGGACAACGAAGAACACGAAGTTCTAGTCCAACGATCACTCACCACTCCCTTCCGGCGAGATGGTGAAGGTTTCTCCACGACTCGCATCCGAGGTCGAGGCCGGGGACGAGGCCGTGGTAGAGACTACTAGGACAATTGGACGAGAGGAAACCAACCATCAATGTTGATTGGGAAGATAGTTACGAAGAGGAAAAAGAAATCGAAGCAAGAAGCGACAACAATAAGTCGAAAGAAGCCGCAATACAAGATCTCCCTCGAAGATGAAAAGAACGAAGAATACAAATCAATGTACGAGAAGATTAACCACTATGTACATACTATGACCCTAACCCCGATCCAGTCTAGTAAGACCGAGGGTATGGAGGTCAAAGAGGTACGTAGTGACGGTGCAAAGCCGATCAAATTCTACCGCGGTGCTTCTTCCTCCAAAACTGAAAATAATGTACAATTCGAAGATGTCACTTCATCGGAATTAATGGAATTACCTTTTGAGTGGTACTCTCCCTGTGTTCAAAATTTAATTCAACGTGATTTCTTACCTCGACAATGGACGAGAGGCCAATCACAACATTTTGAAAAGTTATGGAATAACTGCGGTCGTCCTCCCGATTCGAAGTATGGACTCGGATTCGGCACGGTAGGGTCGGTTGACGATGCTGAATTTTGCTTAGTTGTCACTTGCAAGTCCAATGAAAAGCGCATGGAAACTACGGACGAACTCGAAGATTTACAAATTGGAGACGCTCCACCGGAATTCGAAGAAGAAATTAAATCCACGATAGATGAGTTAATGGAAGTTAACTTAGGTACTAGCGAAGAGCCTAGACCTACCTTTGTTAGCTCCTTACTCAACAAAGAAGACTCCAAAGAAATAATCGAGTTATTAATGGAATTTAAAGACTGTTTTGCTTGGAGCTACGATGAAATGCCGGGATTAGCTCCGGAGGTTGCGGTCCATAAGCTAGGAGTGGATCCTACTACGTTCCAGGTCGGACGAGGTCCCGGAAGAATGCGTTTAGAAATCGAACAACAAGTTATAGCCGAAGTTAAAAAGCTAATAGACGCTAAATTTGTCCGTGAAGAACAATACCCGACTTGGCTAGCCAATGTAGTGCCGGTCGAAAGAAGAATGGTCGGATCGGAATTTGTGTGGACTTTAGAGATTTAAACAAGGCATGTCCAAAAGATGAATTCCCTCTACCGATTCCAGAGCGATGATCGATATTGCTTCGACACATGAAATATTCTCATTCATGGATGGATCTTCGGGATACAACCGGATAACAATGGCTCCGAGAAGATGAAAAGCTTACGGCATTCGGAATGCCGATCGGAGTATTTTGCTACACGGTGATGCCATTCGGACTCGAAGAACGCAGGAGCGACTTACCGAAGGGCAATGACAAGAATTTTTGATGATCTCATCCACAATCAAGTCGAGTGCTACGTGGACGATGTCGTCATCAAAAGCAAAGTAAAGGAAAACCACTCGTATGATTTGAGAATTGTTTTCCAACGATTAAGACAATTTAACCTTAAGATGAATCCCTTAAAATGCGCCTTCGGCGTCACCTCCGGAAATTCTTAGGATTCGTTGTCCGACATCGTGGAATTGAAATCGACCGGAGAAGATTAAAGCCATCTTAGAAATGCCGCCTCCCAAAACCTTAAAACAACTACGATCTTTTCAAGGGAAGTCGGCATATCTTCGACGCTTTATCTCGAACCTGTCGGTAGGTGTCGGCCTTTCTCGGCACTAGTTAAAAAGGACGCCAAATTTATTTGGGAAGAGAAATGCCGGAAGGCCTTCGAAGACATTAAACAATATTTAATGACACCTCCCGTCTTAGCAGCCCCGGTCTCGGGTAGACCGCGATACTTTACACCGCGGCTTTAGATGACTCTCTCGGAGCCCTGTAGCCTGAGTCGATGATGCGGGTAAAGAAAATGCTCTTTACTACTTAAGCCGCCGTTTACTTCCGACGGAAGTAAGGTATCCCGCAATTGAAAAGCATTGTTTGGCCACGATCTTCGCCGCTCAAAAGCTCGGGCACTACATGGTTTCTCATAAGGTCAACTTGATTTCGAAGTTTAATCCATTGCGATACTTGATGACTCGTCCAACACTTTCCGGCAAACTTGCCGGATGGTCGATGATATTATTGCAATTCGATATAACTTTCGTGCCTGCGTGCTTTAAAGGGACAAGTCTTAGCGGACTTCCTCGCGGCACACCCTTCTGCGGCCGAATCTCCTCTCGATGACGATCCGCAGGATGAACAAATAAGGAACTTAGAAGACCTTGACGATCGACGTTGGGAATTATATTTCGACGGAGCATCTTCGGCACACAAAGACGAAGAATCGCAAGTGATAGTGCCGGTAAGGCGGGAATCGGGCTAATCTTTATAACACCGGAGCGGGGGATGTTAAGATACTCCTACCACTTGACGGAACCGTGTACAAACAACGAAGCGGAATACGAAGCCCTCATAACGGGATTGGAATTAACCATTCAAATGGGGATAACGGACATCAACATCTACGGGGATTCACAGTTAATCATTCAACGGATCGCCGGACAGATACGAATTCTAAAGCCAAGACTCGAACAATACTTCCGATATGCCATACGATACATTGGAACAGATTCCAAATGTGACAATATACAAAATTCCTAGAAAAGAAAATGCTTTAGCAGATGCTTTAGCCCGTCTCGCAAAAGAGTTTGCACGTTTGCAAGATGAATCGGTGGAAGTGTCGGTTCACGGACGTCGGGTCCTATCACGACTCGACATAGACACAATACACAAATCGGCAAAGAAAAAGAATCGATTGCGGCGGTGACGGAAAACACGGAAGATTGGCGACGGCCATTGATGAACTACTCGCCAACGGGAAAACTACCGGATGATAGGTCGTCGGCCCATCGGATCAAGAAAAGAACTACGTCCTACGCATTAATAAACAACACATTATACGAAGGTCTTTTGATCGAATGTGGCTAAGGTGCCTAAGCGGGTCGAGGCCCGTGAAATTGTTAAAGAGGTACATTCGGGACTGCGTGGCGCTCACCGATCGGGTCCAAAGATAAAAATGAAAATTAAAAGACTAGGGTACTACTGGCCCTCAATGATGACCGACTGCATGAAAATCGCCAAGAGCTGTCATCAATGCCAAGTGCACGGAGTGGTTCTACACCAACCTCCAAATGTGCTACACCCGACAATTGCGTCGTGGCCATTTGAATGTTGGGGCACAGATATAGTGGGTCCGATAGAACCACCATCTTCGAAAGGACATCGTTTCATTCTTGCGGCTACGGATTACTTTTCCGAGTGGGCGAGCGGTTCCACTTAGAGAAGTGAAAGCACAACACGTGCTTGCGGTTTTCGAGAACCAAGTTGTCTACCGTTTCGGAGTGCCGCGCGAGATCATCTCGGATAATGGGTCGGCATTCGGAAGTACACAAATCAACAATTTTGTCGGGAGACACGGAATCGGCCGGCGATACTCGACAATTTACTACCCAAGAGCAAACGGCCTCGGCGAGGCTTTTAATAAAACTCTCGTTCAAATCTTAAAGAAAACCTTGGACGATAATAAGAGAAATTGGTACGAGAAATTGTTAGAAGCCTTATGGGCCTACTGGACAACCTTCGAACTCCTACTCGAGCTACACCTTACGCTGCGGTGTATGGGTCCGAGGCGGTGTTACCTTTAGAGGTTCGGCTTCCTTCACTCGAATTGCGAGTTGCAAAGCAAGATCACGACGAAGAAAACGCCGGACTACGACTCGAAGAATTAGAAAGCTTGGAAGGGAAAAGACTTGCGGCGCAACGAATTTAGAACTATACCAAGCTAAAATGGTTCAAGCCCATGACAAGCTGAGTCCGCTCGAGAACTTTCAAAGTTAGTGATTTAGTTCTCGTTCTCAAGAGACCTATTCTTGCACACCGCAAGATAGGAGGAAAATTTGAGCCCACTTGGGAAGGACCATTTGTGGTTGAAGCAGTATACTCAGGAGGCTCCTACCAGCTAGTGAATTGCCAGGGAGAACGACATATGCTTCCAATCAACGGACGATACTTGAAAAAGTATTACGCTACCTGATGTTTTGAAGGAATGAATTCTTCATCCCTAAGAAACACGGGCGAAGTAATTACTTATGATTGGGTCCGAACCTAAAAAAAATAATAAAATGTGCTAAGATAAATAAAATCATGATAATTAAGTTTTCCTTGTTTTCTTTTTCAAATCAAAATCTCTTCCCTCATCTTATCTTACTTCATTCCTGTTAAATTTCAAAATATAAGAATAATAAAAAATGTATCTTTAATAAACATTTTCTTAATGTTCTTGTTCTTAGTACAACCCCTGATCCTTTTCCTTGTCTTTTCGCAGGGAAATGTCGAACGGGTGGTTGGTCTTGAACTTTAAGAATGGCGTAATCCTTGCACTCGATGAAAAGAGGGTGAAAGATGGAGCGATAATCGAGATTGACTCGGATTTCGCACCGGCGGGCTCTACGATACGAGGAAAGTGACTGGGTCCCGAGTTAGCCGAGAAGAACTGCCCGGACGGACGGTGATGAAAGTGGGTGGCCCAAGCCACCAATCCAACAACAAGAAAAGAAAAGCAAACACCGAAGAAGACAAGAAAATGAAGTCCGTAGTCGCTACGGCGGAGGGCGGGCTTGTCGGCGCCGCGCCCGCAGAGATTCAAGAAGTTCGGAGGGCTACTCTCACGACCACGCAACGAAGGAATAAGAATCGCCGTATCCGTAAGATGTTAACAAAACTAGCTGCGCGACCGGCGCGACGAGACAATTGTCGATGCCGGCACATACACTTCGAAGACACCGGTTCACCGGGAACCCGAAGAAAGGAGGCCGGCTCCTAGAATAACGAAAGAACCGGGGAAATCTCCGGAAGATCGAAGAAAGAAGGCGACCACGCCACCGGATAGAACCACCAGGCGGTGCATGACCTTGTTGCGGAAGCAACCCGGGGGATGTCCCGACGGGCATCATCCACGAGGAGCCAAGGTATGCGGGGAACGTGAAGGGATCGAACCATATATCCCACAATATGTCACAAGGCCTCGCCATGCCGGATCATTCCGGAATACGAGCTGGAGAGAATGCGGAATGTTGAAAAGAAAACTTTCGAATACTTCGAGAGAATTAAAGGAAGAAGAATCAACATACTAGAAGGCCTCGAGCTACACACCGACGTATTCTCGGAGTATGAACAACGGCAAATCGTGGATCGTATCCAGGATCCGAAAAGAATGGGCCGAGCGAGCCGCCCGAGGGAAAACACATACTCGGAACCCGGAGATGGATGCCGGGGAAAGGAAGAATCACAATACAATGCGGATGCTTGCTACAACTTTGCTTGAAGACGGGAAGGGAAACCCACCGGAATACTCCGTCATGGGCAAGTAGATCCGATGCCATCGGTTATCGAGAGAATGGTAAAAAGATTGATAACATGGAGGGTACTGCCAGCAGATTGCATGCCCGATAGCTGCATTATCAACATCTACAAACGGGGTGATTGCATACCCCCACATATTGATCACCACGACTTCGTCGGACCTTTACGCACGGTCTCTTTCTTGAATGAGTGTAACATCATGTTCGGATGCGACCTCCGGATAGCGAGGCCGGGTGAGTTCCGAGGGCCGATAAAGATACCTTTACCGGTGGGTTCCGTCATGATGCTGCAAGGTAATGGAGCGAGATATCGCAAAGCATTGCATACCGGGAGTGCCGGTGGAGCGAATCTCGGTTACTTTCGGGAGAATGGACGACGAGTAAAATACCTTACCATTTCCAACCGGACCCGGAGCTGGAGAACCTCCGGCCTTACGAGTCGTGAGTTACATGGGAAATATCACACCTCCAACGTACATCCAGTCGGCATCCTTGCCAAGGATGGCTTGGAAGGTGATGTTATTGACCATGTACCTCACTATTCGGACATGGATTTTTGACAGATGATTCTTTTGATGGATCAACAAAGATCATACACAGTCCGCTTTGAGTCTACATGGATTGTATGAGATATATTCCAGATCGAGTTGTATGATGTATTTTCAACATGATTGGAATAAAAGTGACCATGTCACGTTTTTGGCCTTCACCTCTTTTGTGCAAATTGATTGGGAAACGCCATTAAAGTTAAATGAACTTCGAACAAAGAACGAGAAAAGAAATAAAACAAAAAAAAGAGAATAAAAGAAAACTTTCTAAAAAAAAAATCGAAAAATGACAAACACCAAGTTCACATGAACATTAAATAAACAATAAAATAAAATTTGAACCATTAAAAGATAAACGAAATCAACACAAATCTCAAATTCCATCTTTCCAAACTTCAAAATCAAAGTTCATCTTTACAAATTCCAAATCAAATTTCAATCCTTTCAGATCTCAAATCAAATTCTCAATCAAATTTCAAACCCAATCTCAATCAAGTTTCAAACTTGATCTTCCAAATTTCAAATCAAATCTTAAATCAAATTTCGATCGAGTTCGAACTCATCCTTCCAAATTTCCAAATTTCCGAATTCAATCTTTCCGGGCTTCAAGTCTCGATCAAAATCAAACTCTTTTGGGTCGAGGATTTTACATCCAAGACCTACTCGCTTTAGGATTCTTTTCCTATTGCCTTGAAGTACATCAAAATTCAAACTTTTGGGTCGAGGATTTTACATCCAAGATCTGCATTGCTTTAGGATTCTTTTCCTATTGCACTTGAAGTACATCAAAATTCAAACTTTTGGGTCGAGGATTTTACATCCAAGACTGCACTTGCTTTAGGATTCTTTTCCTATTGCATTCGAAATACATCAAAATTCAAACTTTTGGGTCGAGGATTTTACATCCAAGACCGCATCGCTTTAGGATTCTTTTCCTATTGCCACTGAAATACATCAAATTCAACTCTTTTGGGTCGAGGATTTTACATCCAAGACTGCACCTTTGCTAGGATTCTTTTCTATTGCACTTGAAATACATCAAATCAAACTTTTGGGTCGAGGATTTTACATCCGAGACTGCATTGCTTTAGGATTCTTTCCCTATTGCGATGAAATAAATCAAATTCAAACCTTTTGGGTCAAGGATTTACATCCGAGACTGCATTGCTTTAGGATTCTTTCCCTATTGCGATGAAATACATCAAATTCAAACCTTTTGGGTCAAGGATTTACATCCAAGACTGCACTGCTTTAGGATTCTTTTCCTATTGCACTGAAATACATCAAATTCAAATCTTTTGGGTCGAGGATTTTACATCCAAGACTGCACTACTTTAGGATTCTTTTCCTATTGCACTGAAGTACATCAAAATTCAATCTTTTGGGTCGAGGATTTTACATTCAAGCTCGCACTTGCTTTAGGATTCTTTTCTATTGCATCTGAAATACATCAAATTCAAATCTTTTGGGTCGAGGATTTTACATCCAAGACTGCACTTGCTTTAGGATTCTTCCCTATTGCACTGAAATACATCAATTCGAACTTTTGGGTCGAGGATTTTACATCCAAGACTGCCTCTGCTTTAGGATTCTTTTCCTATTGCACTTGAAATACATCAAATTCAAATCTTTTGGGTCGAGGATTTTACATCCAAGATCGCACTTGCTTTAGGATTCTTTTCCTATTGAACTCGAAATACATCAAATCAAACACTTTTGGGTCGAGGATTTCACATCCAAGACTCTCACTTGCTTTAGGATTCTTTTCCTATTGCACTGAAGTACATCAAAATTCAAACTTTTGGGTCGAGGATTTTACATCTAAGACTGCACTGCTTTAGGATTCTTTCCCTATTGCAATGAAATACATCAAAATTCAAACTTTTGGGTTGAGGATTTACATCCGAGACCGCATTGCTTAGGATTCTTTCCCTATTGCGATGAAATACATCAAAAAATCAAACTCTTGAGGTTAAGGATTTTACATCCAACACCACTTTGCTCTGAGATCTCTTCTCATTGCAACGATTCAATCTAATCAATTCAATTTTCTTTCGAGGTTGGAGATGTTACTTCTAAAACCTCAGAACTCCAATTTTCATTTCAAATCAAATCCCTCAAATTAATTTTGACAAAACTTCAATCTAAAAAAAAACTCTCCAAGTTGAAATCTAAACTCACACATAAAAATCTAAAACAAAATAAAATCTAAATCGAAATTCCCTGAGTCATGTGATTTGGGATTTACCTCCTTTTCCTTTCCCCAGCGAGAGTTCAAGAATCTCCGGTTCCAGAGATATACTTGACACTCCCCAGCAGAAATTCTTCTACTTCGTCCTAAGTTCGTCACTTGGACATCTGTGTTGGTTTTTTTGATCGCTTCGGTCAACACCAATACGCGCGGTGTGCTCCGTCAGCTCACCACACCTATTGGGGGTCCATTTGTTGACCTCATTTTTGATGAGGTCTTCCCTTCTTCTTTTTAGTGCTTAGGATCTAGCCTTAGGCTTTTCCTTTGACTATCTTAGAGGACTAGAATTGGGACCCACCTTTTAGAAATTCAAACCACTTCTTAACTCCCTGCAAACTCCATAAACTTGATTGTAGACCCCTAATCACCTAGAGGGTTGAAATCAAATGTGGAAGTTTAAAGGATGAGTTCCTATAGGACTCTTTGGCCTTAGGATCGCCACAGGTGGCTTGGTACAGTGAGGGGGCTGACTTACACTACACCTACACACTACACTCCCACACACCTCCTAAAACTACACCCATACCCAACTTGACCTCTCGACTCATGTAGGTGATTCACATGGATGGTCCTTAACCCCTGAGCCCTTGGCTAAGAGGTTAGGAACAACATAGTGAATGCCTCGAAATGAGTCCTCTCATGGCTCATATGGGCTTGATATGGCTTCATGGCTCAACCAAAATGATTTCTTTCCACCTAAATCCACCCAATCTTCAATTTCCCAAATTTTCGATTTTTGACCCCGGGCCCTACACCTACTAAACCTACCCAAAACCCTTGAAACCCAATTTTTTGCAAAATTTCCAAGTTACCTAAAATTCTTCAAAATTATTCCCAAACATTTCTACACCACTTAAATTGAACATCTATATCCAAAAATACCAAAAATTCCAAGAAAACCTCCCAATACCCTCCAAATACCCAAAATACCCTTCTTGACCCAAAAATCCAAAAATTCAGAAAATTCCCAGAAAATTCCAAAAAATCCCAAATATTCCCAATTTCATTTTGTCCAACTACACCATGGGACAATTTTGTCAATTTACCCTACTTTTGTCAAAACCCCCGATTTGACCCATTTTAACCCAAAGTGAACCCAATGTTAAACCAAACCTATCCAATTGACCCAAATTCTGGCCCAATTCAATTTTAAACTTTAATTCAACATCCCCAATACCAATCTAGACCAAATCCAAGTCCAATTTGATTGACATTTGGATCCAATTTCACTTTGGGCCTTAAAGCCCAAATTTGGACCCATGACCCAAACTTAGCCCAAACTAACCCAATTCAACTCCAATTAACCCCAAATCTTTTCTAAACCTTCCTTAACATCCCCATAAACAAAACACTAACATGATTTGCCCAAGATTTTGACCCAAACCCCACTCAAATTCAACCCAAAATCAAAAAGCCCAATTTTGACCTAAACCCAAACCTAACCCAAATAGGCCCAAACCTCAAAATCAAAACCCAACCAAAGCCAAAACCTCTTTGAAACACTCCCATAAACATTTCTCAACATTTATTTTACATCAATTTCAACCCTAGCCCAACATTGGCCCAAGTTAGCCCAATTTGACCTACATTGGCCCATTTACCAAATAAACCCAAATTCAACCCAATTCAAACCCAAACCACCTTAAATCTATTTCAAATTATTCATGAAACATCCCTAAACCAAAACCAACAACTATTTGGCCCAAACTTCTACAAAAATTCCCATCCATGAACACATCCTTAAACTTAAAAGCCCACTTCCCTTAAACCTTCTTAAAAGCCCATCTTCATTAAATTTTAAAAAGCCCAAATCATCCTAAAGCCCACATGACACTTCCCCTCATCATCCATTTGATCAAAATCACCCCTAAGTTTCAAAATCATCAATTAAACCATTCCAAATCAAGCCACATGTCAAATTACCCCCTAAATGTCAAAAATTTCTAAAACCCTTTTCATGAAACAAATCAACCTTTTCCCAAGCCAAATGAAGCCATGAACAAGCCATTCTCAAGCCACATGAAGCCATGAGGGCTTTGACTTGTCATTAGTCCATTTATGGCAAGAAGAGGGGTTCTTTCTTAAACCTCCTTTAACCCTTTTTACCTTAATCATGTCACACACTAAACCATGTTTAGCCACCTCATCATGGATGGAGACTTCACCACTCCTTCTAAGCCGACCTAAATGATTCCCTCAGCTCAAAATCAGAGCTTGGAAGGGTGCACCAAGCCCAAAATGGTGGGTTGACCCAAACCAAGCCAAAGTGAGCCTTCTCCCATTCCATTTAAATCAAACTCCTTTACACATGTCAAACCTCGATTGATTCGCACAAGCCTCAAGCCCCGACCCACTCGAGCTTGAGGTGACGACTCGACTGCCGGCCGGCCACCCGATCGTCGGAAAACACCATGCCCGAAACCTTGGGAGGAGCCAAATTTTGGAATTCCACCTTGCTCGAGCTGCCTCACTCCAAATGGCCATTGCAGCTGTTCTTCTCCTCACCGAAGCGGTGATCCTGACCATTAAACTCCCTGCGAGAGCCTCGACCATGCCTATTTAAACCCCTCACCCTCTCGGCCAAAGGAGGTGCTGAACGAAACCTTAAGGAAACTGCGCCAAAATCACTCCGGATCACTCTCCACACATAGAGCACCCGATCCCCACCGAATTCCAGCCCGATTCCCTCTAGGCGAGCCCGATTTTGAGCTCGAACTTTAGCCCAAAAACCGGGACACTTCTTCACGGTGAGCCAATTCCCAAATTGATTGGTCCTACACCTTCACTGGACCAAGAGGAGAAGTTCCCCACCGAAAGCCCCATCTCTAGAGCCACCCAGTTGTTCCGGCCTCCAAGCTTTGTGATCGGGCGTGGTCGAAGTCCAACCTAGACAAGTCACCGGACCGGGAGACTTCATGCGGAGCTTACTAGGATCCAATCGAAGGTGTAACAACTCTCGGATCGAAGCTTCACTTCTGCGAGCAAAGGTATGGACTCCCTCTTCTTCCCGAGCTTCCAGAGATTCTCATTTTAATTTGAGTCGATTTAAATGCATGTTTACCGTATGGATGTGTTCGTCTCTTGAAGACGAATCCATAGAAGCATAAGAACACGAAAATCCGTTGAGAATCGAGTGAGAAATTAGGGTTAGAAGGTTGACGGTCACGGGTGCACACCGGTCGTAGACGATGACCGGGAGCCGTTGGATCGCGCGTGTATCGAGCGGACGATTCGGATTGCGCCGGACCGGGGAATGTTACGTGAACCGCGGGGCCGGGACGGATGACTCGGATGGCGGCGCCCGATCGCGGCGCGACACGTACCCCTTCGGAGTCTGCCGATGTTTCGGCGGCGCCGCGTGGATAAGTAGATAAATAGGGTATTTAATGTATTTATTAAATATCAGAAACTTTAAAAATCCATATCTTTGTGTAGAAAAATCACAAAAATAAAATAAAAATACCCTCTTGCTTAGTGAACAGAGGAGAATAATGTGGAAAAGAAATCATTTAATTTCATCAAGTATTTTATTTTTTATAATTTATTTACTCTCTGCATACATTTAATTCTCCATGCATGTATACAATTCACCATGGCATGAGACCATAGGGCTTTTGAAGCCTCCGAACTTGGGAACATTCCCCGAATTTTCCAAGGTCAGAGGTCATCTCTATGAAAAGTTATTTATTTTTCAAATGCATGTTGCTGTTTTGAGTATTTTAATTCCAAAAATTAGCATGTTGTGAAATAAATTCTAGAAAAATTTGGTGATGTTCCTTATGACCAGAGAACTCTAGGAAAAATGGGACTTGAGTTAATTCACTCAGAACAACTCTAATTGGCTTAAACACCCAAAATAGGTCTTTAATTAATTAGAGTTAACCAAGCATCAAATTGACTTGAAATCAATTCTCCACTGACCTTTAGGATTAGAGGAATTCACCATAAAAATTTGAGGTCAATTGGACTTGGTTAGCCCCACTAATTGGGTTAATTAAGCCACTTAGCCATTTTAAACTTTAAAAATTCATAACTTTTAAAATACTTTTTAAAAATTCACCAAATTGGTTTTGGAGCCTCTCTGATATCAGGGGAATCTAAGAAAATTAAAATTTCAATTTTCTGAAAAAGTTGATTTTTAATAATATTTTAATATTTTTAATAATAAAAAAATAATAAAAATCACAAAAATAATAAAGTTCACCAAAATGTCACATTTTGAATTTTAATCACTTAGGAACAAATCCCACATTTTTCCTAGGTCTATTTAGTGAGATATTGAATTTTAAAGTTTTAAGGTAATTTTAAAATTAAAAAAAATGTATTTTCTAGCATTTTCACTAAAATAATTATAATAAATCATAAAAAAATCAGAAAATTGCAAAATTTGTTTCTCTGGTTTCCTTGATATTAGAGAGATTTTTGAAAAATATAAAATCCATTTTTCAACATTTATTTTATTTTTAAATTAATTAACACTCCAAAACTCAAAATAATTATAATAAAAATAATATAATTTAAAAAATCACCAAAATTGGTCCAAGTGCTTCTCTGGTCATTAGGAATGTCCCCTAATTTTCTTAAGGACAGAAGCTTTCCTTTGGTCATGTTGTCAAATTTTCCTTGAAAATCTCTATTTTCACCAAAAATAATTATATAAATAAATTAAATACAGAAAAATCACATTTTCTCCTCTCATGTCTTTATTGACATATGAGTGAAGTCACATAAAAATTTCAAATTCATTTGTGTTCAATTTAGTGAGTTATGAAATTATTAAGTTTAAGGGGTAAAATGGTAATTAAACTTTTAACCCTTAATTAAAACTTTAGGTTTAATAAAAAATCAACAAGTAAAATATTTGATCTTAATCTGGTTTGGATGATTGAAATTTAAATAATTAAAGGGTAGAAACCCATTAAATAATTTTAAAATGATTAAACTTTAATTAAATAATAGATTAAATTTGGAAGAATAATAAAATTGGAATTATTAAAATAAGGGATATTTATTAGGAAGAGATTTATTCTTTACTTTAAAAATCCCTAAATTAATCATCTCATTAATATTCAACTCTTAATTAAAATGATAATTCAAATTCAAAATATTAAAAGACTTAAAATCTCAATTAAAATTATAAATTAAAATTAAATTAAATAATTAAATTAAATTAAATTAAACAATTAAATTAAATTAAATTAAATTAAAAAATTAATTTAAATTAAATCAAATCAAATTAATTAAACATCAAATCAAATTAAATTAAATTAAGTTAAATTAAAACTCAATTAAATTAAATTGAATTAAATATAACGTCACCTAAGACATAAAGAATTCAAAATAAATCTAAAAGCAACTTGAACACTATTCCAAATTTAAACCCTTTAACTTAAATCAAATCATTTAAATACTAATTTACCCTTGAAAGCTTTGATTATTATAACTCCTAAATGAAACATTAAATGAAGTGCTACTTCACTCATAAGATATTCGAATGTCTTAATTCATCTGGGCAAGTTAACAAAACTTGAAAACCTCGGACGATTGATTCATTTATATAATTAAATTCATTTGGACTTAAAACAATCCTAGAAATATTGAAAAGATGTTTAAGATTCTTCTTAAGCACTTCCTCAATATGATAGGATATTTATAAGAACAATTGGACTTAATTGTTCTTTGATGAAGAAAATCGTCCTCAAACAAAAAACACAAAGAACCTAGACGTCATAGGAGATGACTAGCTATAGGATTAGGAATTTGGTTGAAAACCATAACCTTTCCCTTAGCTTTACCTAGGAACTTGCTTAAATATTCTAATTGTGTTTTAAGTGTAGCTTGGGATGACGGGAAGACCCTCCGAGTACGCTTTTATTTTATTGCAATTTACTTTCTTGCAATTTACTTCCTGCAATTTGCTTTATTGCGGATGCACTTTACTTTTCTTGCATGATAAAACAACAGTTGCATGAAAACCCACACCTTTAGGATAGTCCCTAAAACTGAAACCAAAACTAAGTTAAAAGTCATTGCAAGATAAAATTCACCGCCACAACATTTCAAAATATAAAACAACTCAAAATTTAATCACAAACAGAACACAAAACTACAATTGCAACTAAATTAAAATGTCTCGTTGAATGATCGGGAATACCTCGGATGATGTAACCTACGTGTTGCTAACGGGATTTCCCACGGTCTAAATGAAAGTGTGGAACTCATTCGGTTGAGTTTAGCAAATTCATCCGGACTAAGTGAATCCGATAAAAATAATGATGCCGGAAGGATGGAACCGTGGGATCTTAACCGGTGTCGTTATAATCAACTTTAAGATTTGTTTTAATCAAAATACAAAACACTTGGAAATTAAGACTTCTCTAAACCAAAACACTTTTCTCATCTCCTGATTTATAATTTCTAAAACTAAACCTCTGCAACAACAAGGAGCTTGGAGCATGGTGGGCAGCACGGCCATCATCGTCAGCAAAACTTGAATCTACATCAGCAAAACTTTCTTAGAATTAAACAACCAAGCCATAGGATTTCGAGGTAGTTTGCCTAGTGCAACATAAATCCTCAACCTCTTTGTTAGGCATTTGCATTGCAAATTAAGCCCTATTCGGTCTTAGGATTCCGAGGTAGTCGTCCGATACGACAATAAACCCTCACATCTTCTAGGCTATTTGTTTGATTTTATCATACAAATATAAGCCCTAATTAATTAAAATTAGCAAGATTGAAATACTAAATAAACATTAGGACTTTCCTAAATTCAAGCCAAACAATAGGATAGTCGGGAAATTACCGAAGTTCACTTCGAATCAGTGATTCCTCCTACCTTTCTTCCTTCGGATTCACAAAACAAAAATGTTCCAAATTTGATCTATTCCCTATTGAAATTCCAAAATTCAATCTTTGAAAACCTTAAACTTTGAAATTCTTGAGAGCAGAATTATTGGTTATTATCGAGAGTTTTCTTAGGTGATTCCCGTCACTTAAGATGTAATTAACTATAGGGGCTTGCCCTTATAGGGAATTTTAAAGAACCCGAGTAATATAAACCCCGTTTAATACTTTCATATTAAGCGGGGGAATTTGTCGGCTTATAAAATTGGTTCGCAGACCAAACGGATGTCACAAAACTTCTAGTTTATTTGATCGAGCCCCACCCTCGAGCAATGTGTCTATCCTTAGGGATAGATACACGGTTTGTGGTGCGGTGCTCATTTATATAAACTATTTGGGATGTGAGATCAGTTTAATCTCATATCTTAAAACTTTCAAATTTAAAATTATTTTCAAAGTCAAATACTACTTTCTAAATTATATATATATTTAAATCAAATTTAAAATTTAAATTCGCCGACAACTTCTGTTAGGCGACCCCCTTTTAAAATACAATACAACCTAAAAATATGCCGACATGTATTAATGCTTTTAATATTTTAAAAGAAAAATTAATAACTGCACCTATAATTATTGCACCGAATTGTGTCGACATAATTTTAGGTTGAGTGTTGTATTTTTGAAAAGGGGTCGCCTACAAAAATTGTCGGCGAATTTTAAATTTTAAAATTAATTTAAATATACATATAATTTAGAAAGTAGTATTTGATTTTGAAAATAATTTTAAATTTGAATTTTTTAAGATATGAAATCAAACCGATCTCACATCCCAAATAGTTTATATAAACGAGCACCGCACCACAAACCATGTATCTATCCCGAAGAATAGACACACTGCTTGATGATGAGGCTCGATTAAATAAACTAGGAGATTTGTGACATCCGTTTGGTCTGCGAATCAATTTTATAAGCCGACAAGTTCCCCTGCTTAATATAAATGAATTAAGCAGGGTTTATATTACCTAGGTCTTAAAGTTCCCTATAAGGGCAAGCCCCTATAGTAAATTACATCTTAAATGACATGAATCATTTAAGAAAACTATCGATAATGATCAGTGGTTTTGCTCTCAAGAATTTCAAAGTTTAGGATTTTCAAAGGATTAGATTTTGGAATTTCCAATAGGGATTAGCTCAAATTAGGAAAAGTTTATTTTGAGAATCCAAAGGAAGAGAAGTAGGAGAAGCTGAGGATCAAGAGAAATCTTGGCAACTTCCCAAACTATCCTATTGTTTGGCTCGAATTTAAGAAAATCCTAATATTATCTGATATTTCAATCTTGCCAATTTTAGTTAATTAGGACTTATATTCGTATGACATAATCATACAAACGACATCTAGAAGATGTGAGGGTTTATGTCGTACTAAACGACTGCCTCGGAATCCTAAGACCGGTTAGGGCTTAATTTACATAACATGATCATGCAAATGCCTAACGAAGAAGTTGAGGATGTATATTGCACTAGGAAAACTACCTCGAAGTCCTATGGTTTGGTTGTTTAATTTTAGGAATGTTTAGTTGATGTAGATCCGAGTTTTGCTGACGAAGATAGCCTTGCTGCCCACTATGCTCCAAGCTCCTTGTTGTTGCAGAGGTTTAGTTTTAGAAGTCATAAATCAGGAGATAGGAGAAGTGTTTTGGTTTAGGGAAAATCTTAAAATCCAAGTGTTTTTAATATTTTAATTAAAACAAATCTTAAAGTTGTTTAAACAGAACAGATTAAGATCCCACGGTTCCATAATCCCGGCACCGTTATTTTCATCGAATTCACTTAGTCCAGATGAATTTGCTAAACTGAACTGAATGAGTTCCACACTTTCATTTAGACCGTGGGAAATCCCGTTAGCAACACGTGGGTTACATCATCCGAGGTATTCCCGATCATTCAACGAGACGTTTTAATTTAGTTGTAATTGTAGTTTTGTTGTTCTGTTTATGATTAAATTTTGAGTTGTTTTATATTTTGAAATGTTATGGCAGTGATTTTTATCTTGTAATGACTTTTAATTTAGTTTTGGTTTCATTTCATGGACTATCCTAAAGGTTTTGGTTTTCATGTAACAGTTTTATTTAACATGCAAGAAAGGTAAAGTGCATTGCAATAAAGTAAATTGCAATAAAATAAAAGCGTACTCGGAGGGTCTTCCGTCATCCCAAGTCGCACTTAAAACACATGTTAAGGCATTTAAATATTTCAACAAGTACCTAGGTAAAGCTAAGGAATGGTTTTGGTTGTCTACCAAAGTCCTAATCCTATAGCTAATCATCTCCTATGACGTCTAGGTTCTTGTGTTTTGGTTTAAGGATGACTTTCTTCACCCAAGAACAATTAAATTCAGTTGTTCTTATAAACATCCTATCATATTAAGGAAGTTCTTAAGACAAGTCTTAAACATCTTTTCAATACCTCTAGGATTGTTTTAAGTCCAAGAGAATTTAATTATACAAGTGAATTAATCATCCAGGAGTTTAAATTTAATTCTCTTGCTCAGTGAACTAGGACATTTGAATATCCTATAAGTGAAGTAACACTTCACTTGATGCCTCATTTAAGAGTTATAATAATAAGAGCTTTAAAAGGGCAAATCAAATTATTAAGTATTTTAATGATTTAAACTTAATGATTTAATTTTAATTTTGACTTAATTATAAAAAGTTAGTTTAAGTTTGGAATAGTGTTCAAGTTATTTTAGATTTAATTCTTAATGATTTCATTTAGGTTTGTTGCTAAATGATTTTAATTTAATTTAATTCAATTTAATTTTAATTCAATTTAATTTAATTTTAATTTTATTTTATTTGATTTTAATTTCATTTAATTTAATTTAACTTGATTTGATTTGATTTTAATTTAATTAATTTAATTTAATTTTAATTTAATTTTAATTTAATTTAATTTAATTTAATTTAATTTAAATTTAATTTAATTTCAATTTAATTTTAATTTAATTTCAATTTAATTTTAATTTAATTTAGTTTTAATTTAATTTTTAATTTTAATTTAATTTAATTTTAGTTTAATTTTAATCTTAATTTGATTTAATTTTAGTTTAATTTTAATTTGGATTATTATTTTAATTTTTTTTTAATTAAGAGTTAAGTATTATTGAAATGATTTATTTAGGGATTTTTAAATTAAAGAATAAATATCCTCTTAATAATATCCCTACTTTAATAATTCCAATTTCTATTATTCTCCCAAAATTTCAATTAATTAATTAATTAAAGTTTTATTTTAATTATTTTTGAAATGGTTAGTAGGTTTCTACCCTCAATCATTTAAGTTTAAATCATCCAAAATCAGTTTAAAATCAAATATTTTACCCTCCCCTTTTTAATTAATCCTAAAATTTTAATTAAAGGTTGAAATTTTTTTTAATTACCATTTTGCCCTTCAAGCTTAATAATTCTATAACTCACTAAATTAAGCTCAAATGAACTTGTAACTTTTATGTAACCTCACTCACATGTCAATTAAGACATTAGAGGAGAAAATGTGATTTTTTTATATTTAATTTATTTATGTAATTATTTTTAATGGAAAATAGGGGTTTTCAAGGAAAATTCAATAACATGACCAAGGAACTGTTTCTGTTCTTAATAAAATTATGGGATGTTTATAATGATTAGAGGACCATGTGGTCCAATTTTAGTGATTTTTTGAATTATATTTTATTTATTAGAATTATTTTGAAATTTGGAGTATTAATTAATTTTAAAATAAAATTAAAGTTGAAAAATGGATTTTATATTTTTCTTAAATCTCTCTAACCTCAAGAAGTTCATAGAAACAAATTTTGTATTTTTCTGATTTTTCTTTGATTTATTATAATTATTTTAGTGAAAATGTTGGAAAATACATTTTTAATATTAAAAATTACATTACGCCTTTAAAATTCAATATCTTATCCTAGGGATTTAAGAAAAATATTTAGTTTGTTCCTAAGTAATTAGAATTCAAAATGTGACATTTTGGTGATTTTTAATGTTTTTATTATTTTTATTATTTTTAATTATTAAAAATATTAAAATAATGATAAAAATCAACTTTTTTAGAAAATTACAATTTTAATTTTTCTAAGTTCCTCTGATATCAGAGAAGTTCCAAAACCATTTTTGTGAATTTTTGAAAAGTATTTTGTGAGTTATGAATTTTTAAAGTTTAATTTTACCCATTTTGCTTAAGAGGCTTAATCAACCCATTTGGTGGGGTTAATCAAGTCCAATTGATTTTAAATTTTTATGAGATATTCCTCTAATCCCAAAGATCAGTGGAGAATTGTTTTTAAGTTAATTTGATATGTAGTTAACCCTAATTAATTAAAATACAATTTTGGGTATTTAGACCAATTAGGGTTATTCCAAGTGAATTAACTCAAAACTTATTTTTCCTAGGTTCCTCTGGTCATATGGAACATTACCAAATTTTCCTAGAATTTATTTCTCAATATACTAATTATTGGAATTAAAATATTCAAAATAGTAACATGCAATTGAAAAATCAATAACTTCTCATAGGGATGGCCTCTGACCTTGGAAAATTCAGGGAATGTTCCCAAGTTCGGAGGCTTTAAAAGCCCTATGGTCTCATGCCATGGTGAATTGTCTATGTGCATGGAGAATTAAAATAGTGCAGAGAGTAAATAAATTATTAAAAATAAAATACTTAATGAAATTAATTGATTTCTTTTCCACGTTATTCTCCTCTATTCACAGAGCAAGAGGGTTTTTATTTTATTTTTGTGATTTTTCTACACAAAGTTATGGATTTTCTAAGTTTTGGTAATTTAATAAATAGGAAAATAACCCTATTTATCTACTTATCCACGCGGCGCCGCGTCAACCTCGGCGGCTCCGAAGGGGTGCATGTCACGTTGTGATTGGGCGCCTCCATCTGAGTCAACCGTCCCGGGACCCGCCTTTCACGTAACATCTTCTGGTCCGATGCGATCAGAGCCGTCCATTCTATACACCAGCGATCCAACAGCTCCTGGTCATCGTCTACGACTGGTGTGCACCCGTGACCGTCCACTCTAAAACCCTAAGAACTCACTCGATTCTCAACAAATTTTTGTGTTCTTATGCTCTATGGATTCGTATTGAAGAGATGAACACATCCATACGGTAAACATGCATTGAAATTGATTCATATCAAATGGAGAATCTCCAGAAGCTCAGGAAGAAGAGAGAGTCCATATCTTTACTCAGAGAAGTGAAGCTTCAATCTGAGAGTTGTGTCACGTTCGATTGGGTCCAAGCAAGCTCTAGAAAAAGTCCCTTGGCCTGGTGAATTTCCTAGGTACAAAAGTGACCACAGCCGATCACAAAGCTTGGAGGCTGGAAGCAATGGCTGGCCTGGTGAAGGGGCTTTTACTGGGAAACTTCTCCTCTTGGTCTAGTGAAGGTGTAGAGTCAATCAATTTGAGGATTGACTCACTGTGGTGAAGTGTCCTGGTTTTAGGCTTGAATTTCAACTCTGAAATTGAGCTTATAGAGAGGAAATGACAGGGGGATTTCAGTGTGGATCAAGTTCTCCAGGTGTGGAGGAGAGTCTGGAATGATTTTGGCAGAGTTTCTGTATGGTTTTGTTTCAGCACCATCCATGGCCGAGAGAGGTGGGGTTTAAATAGGAGAGGCTAGAGGGCCTCCCAGGGGGGTTTGAAGGCTTGGATCAGCTACTCAGGGGAAGAGAAGAACAGCCATGGTGGCCATTGGGCATGGGGCAGCTCAGCAGGGGGGAATTTCAATGTTAGGCTCACATGGTGCTCTCGGGTGTGGTGTTTTCCGGCGATCCAGGCAGCTGGCCGGCAGGCATGGGTCACCCTCAGGTTTAGGTGAGTCAGGGCTGGGGTTTTGTGTATTCAATTGGTAGTTGCCAAGTGTAAAGTGGTTGGATCAAAATGGAATGGGGGCATGGCTAATTTTGGCTCAATTTGGTCAACTCATGTATTTGGGTTGGGTTCACCTTCCCATGACTTGGTTTTAGGCTGAGGGAATGAGTTAGGTTAGCAGGTCAAAGGTGGTGAGGTCCCTTTCTAAGAATATTTAAATTAGATTTGGGTTTAAGGGAGACATGATTAAGGCTAATGACTTTTAGGAATCATGGAAAGAGCCTCCCTCCTTTCCTATCTTGGGTATGGTGCGGTGCCCAAAGCACTCATGGCTCCCATGTGGCTCATGCATGGCTTCATGGCTCACTTTTTTCTTGGAAGAAGCTAAGTCAACTTTCATGAAAGAGGATTTTAGGAATTTTAGTAATTTAGGGGTGATTTGATAGGATTTGGCATATGGCTTAATTTAGAAAAATTTGATAGCTTAATTAGAACTTAGGGATGATTTCAATTAAAGGTATGATGAGAAGAATTTGTCATATGGGCTTTAGCATGAAGTTTGGGCTTTTGGAATCATTTTGGAATGGGCTTTTAGGAAGGCCTAAGGAAGTGGGCCTTAGGTTTTAAAATAAATTTATGGATGGGAATTTTGTAAAAGGTTGGGCCAAATAATTGTTGGGTTTGGTTTAGAGATGTGTCATGAGTAATTTGAAATAAATTTGAGGTGGTTTGGGTTTGAATTGGGTTGGATTTGGGCTTCTTTGGTAAAGGGGCCAATATAGGTCAAATTGGGCTAATTTGGGCCAATGTTGGGCTAGGGTTGAAATTGATGTAAAATTAATGTTGGGAAATGTATATGGGAGTACTACAAAGAGTTTTCAACTTTGGTTGGGCTTTAATTTTGGGATTTGGGCCCATTTGAGTTAGGTTTGGGTTTAGGTCAAAAGTGGGAATTTTGGCTTTGGGTTGGATTTGGGTGGAGTTTAGGTTCAAATTCTGGGCAAATCATGTTAGTGTTTTGTTTGTGGGGATGTTAGGGAAATTTTAGAAAAGGTTTGGGGTCAATTAGAGTTAAATTGGGTTAGTTTGGGCTAAGTTTGGGTCATGGGTCCAAATTGGGCTTTAAGGTCAAAAGACAAATTGGATTCAAATGTCAATCAAATTGGGCTTGGATTTGGTCTAGATTGACATTAGGGATATTTAATTGAAGTTTAGAATTGTATTGGACCAAAATTGGGGTCAATTGGGTTGATTTGGTTTGACATTGGGTTCACTTTAGGTTAAAAATTGGTCAAATTGGGGGTTTTGGTAAAAGTGGGGTAAATTGGCAAAATTGGCCCATGGTGTAGTTGAACAAAATGAAATTGAGAATATTTGGGCTTTTCTGGAATTTTCTGGGAATTTTTGAAATTTATAAAAGTTTGACCAAAAGTGTATTTTTAGTGTATTTGGAGTGTATTTTTGGAAATTTTGGTATATTTGGAATAAACTCTTTGAATTAACGTGTGATGCAAGTGATTTTGCAATTGGAGCTGTATTGGGATAAAGATATTAGAAAATTTTTGAAGTTATAAATTATGCTAGTAAAACTCTTACTGAAACTCAAAGAAATTACACTACTACTGAAAAAGAGCTTTTAGTTATAGTCTATGCCTTTGATAAATTTAGACATTATCTTCTTAGTACCAAATGCATAGTTCATACTGATCATTCCACTATTAAATAATTAATGTCAAAATTAGATGCTAAGCCTAGACTGATAAGATGGGTTTTATTTCTACAAGAATTTGATTTTCAAATAGTGGATAGAAAAGGAACTGATAACCAAATTGCTGATCATTTATCTAGAATTAAGAATGATGTTATTACTGAGAAAAATATAAATGAGAAATTTCGTTATGAACATTTATATGTTATTCGAGGATGCCAAACACCTTGGTATGCGGATATAGTTAACTATTTAGTTAACAATGTTCTACCTTATGGATTGAATAAAAAATATATTAAGAAATTTAAAAATGATGCTAAATCTTATATTTGGGAAGATCCTCATTTATTTAAATTAGGAAGAGATTCTGTAATTCGAAGATGTGTATCTTATGAAGTAACTTTTGCTATTATTCAAAAATGTCATGATTCCGATTTTGGAGGTCACTTTGGAGTAGATAAAACTGCATTTAAAATTTTAAATTCAGGATTTTATTGGCCTACCTTGTTTAAAGATGTGAGACATTATGTGAAAACATGTGATCGATGTCAAAGGATGGGAAATATATCCAGAAAAGATGAAATGCCTTTAAACTATATATTGGAAGTTGAAATTTTTGATATATGAGGTTTAGACTTTAAGGGACCATTTATACCATCATCTGGAAAGATTTAGATTTTATTAGCATTTGATTATGTTTCAAAGTGGATTGAAGCTGTAGCTTTACCTAACTGTGCTTCCAAAAGTGTTTCAAAATTTTTAAAGAAAATGATTTTTTCAAGATTTGGAATGCCTAAGGTAATTATCATAGATGGTAGAAGTCATTTTAGAAATTTAAGAATTCAATCATTACTGGAAAAAGAATCAAACACAGAATTGCAACTGCGTATCACCCTCAAACAAGTGGAATGGCTGAAGTATCAAACAGAGAAATTAAAAGAATTTTAGAGAAGACTGTTAATCCTAAAAGAACTGATTGGGTTGATAGACTTGATTCTGCATTATGGGCTTATAGAACAGCTTATAAGATACCAATCGGAATGTCACCTTATCGGTTAATTTATGGTAAACATTATCACTTACCTGTTGAACTTAAACATAAAGCTTATTGGGCGATAAAGGAGTTTAATTTTGATTTGAATACTGTAGGAGAAAAACGATTATTACAATTAAATGAGATGGATGAAATAAGAAATGAATCATATGAAAATGCAAAAAATTATAAAGAGAAAATGAAGATATTACTTGATAAAAAGGTTTCAGGAAAAATATTCGAGCCTGGACAGGGAGAATTTTTTTTTAATACTTGTTTAAGACTTTTTCCTGGAAAATTAAGATCTAAATGGATAGGACCTTATATAATTGAGAAAGTATACCATTATGGAGCTGTGGATATTAAAGACCCCAAAACAGGAAAAATATTTAAAGTTAACGGATTAAGATTGAAGCCTTAATTGGGAGACATTAAAATGATGTATAAAGAGGCTTACGAGTTAAGTCAACCTGATTAAAGACTTATTTAGGTCGGGCTGAAGACGTTAAACCAAGCGCTTTGTGGTAGGCAACCCATAGTTATTTTTTGTGTGTTTTTACATTTTTAATGTAAGGTTATGCCTCGGCCTTGACTAATTTTATATAACGTTAGAAAATTGGATGCTAACAAGTCTTCATTGACTTAAGCTAAAAATTATCTCGAAGTATATAAGTTTGGACGTTGGATCATTCTATTTCATATGTGAGTAAAAAGGAGATCAAGTTAACATTCATAATGATTGTTTATAATTTGTGTTACTAAGTCTATATTGATCTTACCATTCTAATTTACCTATTTTGGAGAACGAAACTTTGAAATTTGACGATAGGTGAAACGGAGTCGAACATGGTTCCGACGACTAGGCGCCAGAATTCGACGCCTAAGCGCCAGAATAAACTGTGTATCGATGGGTCCGGCGCCTAGGCGCCAGATTTGGCGCCTAAGCGCCACAGTTACTGGATCGTGTAAAAACAAAAAATTTTCAGTTTTTCACACGATTTTCTCCTTTAAATCACCCCATCTTCATCCCCAATCCCTCAGCAACCAAAATTACGACCTAAACACATCATTCTTGAGAGATTAGAGAGGATTTTTAAATAAATGGAGAGATGAAATCTTGGAGAAGAGGCTAGAGACAAAGGTTTAAAGGATCCTCAACCCTACTTCAATGGTTTTATCGTTGTAAGTTTGGAGAAAATTTCAAGTCATCTAGATAAGTTTGAAGAAGAATTCAAGAGTATTGGGGATCCCCTCCATGAGATGTATCATCAAATTGAACATCTGGAATGGCAGGCAACGATTCAATTTGATCATTTAGCGGCTTATCAAGATGCTTAATTAGATGTATGCGAAGAACAAACGGATCGACGAAAAAACGGCTATGGATTTTCCGAGAGCGTTAGTATTCTTCGCAAGTAGGCCGAGTAATCTTAATTGCGAAGAGAATGGAAATTTCTAATTCGAAGATTAGATAGTTATTGTGGTGTGATATAGACTTTTATTAGTGTGTCGTTGTATTGATTTAGTAAATCGATTGTATTGTTGGAGTGTTTGATTTATTGTTCAATGTGTGTTGTATTTGCTTTGAAATTGTGTAGTTTGATTGTTTGTTAGGACTTGAATCATATTACTATACTTATCTGTATTGTATTAAGCCAAAATTGAATATTATGATTGGAATTAGAAGAGTTTGATTTAAACCTTGTGTTTAATTGGTGGATTTAATTTTTAATTTTTAAAAATTTTTGGAAAATATTTTGGATGTTGGAAACTGAAGCACTACTCTAATATGAGTAATTGGAAGTTGAATTTATGAGTTTAGGTGGAAAATAAAATTTTAGGCGAGTATGGCGCCTAGGCGTCAGAATTCGGCTCCTAGGTGCCAGTTCGACCTGCTTACCGAAAATTAGCACTTAAGCCTCATTAGCTATGTTGACGCCTAAGCTTCATCCCCTTCCTCATTTTCGCGAAAACCCACCCTCTAGATCCATTTTCAGGTCAAAACATCAGGTTTTTGAGCCCGAAATCACTTGATTTCTTCATCTCGAGGTCAGATCTACCTTCTAATCCATTTATTTTTTATTCTTACCATAGTTTTTCCTATTTTTTGCTAAAAACCAAAATTTTAAGAAAAAATTTGATTTCAGAGTTTCTCGATGGATTCTTAAACTCATTTTAAGTTTCTCAAGCTTGAAAAGAGTTTAAATCTTTGATTCCTTAATTTATTTGTATTTTCTTTCATGTTTAGATGGCACCAAAATCTAAGAGAGGAAAGGCGCAAGAAAATTTCAACAGCAGCAAGTTTTTGACTGCGGCAGTGCATTTTCATTATCACGAATTTGCAACGTCAAGAAAATTTATCTCAGAACGCAGTTTTTACAATCCTGGTGAAATGATCGAGAACACGATCGTTGCACACAACTAGCAACGATTCTGTTATTTCACTGTTGTTGCCGTTATTCCTATTGTACGCGAGTTTTATGCCAACTTTTTGGATGCGGAAGACTATGAAGTCTTCATTAGAGGTGTCGGAGTAGGATTTACTCCTGAACAGATCAAAATTTTCTACGGCCTGCCGCACTACCATCGAGTGCTACTATTCTGGTTTATCTCCATCTGAGGGAGATCTTGAGATGATTATTGCATATCTGACTGATGGCACTGGAACTTGGAAGATCCGGAACGACAAACGGGTAAACTTCATATCTTCTAAGCTAAATGGTATTTCAAAGGCATGACATTATTTTATTTTTGCTAGACTTCTACCTTCCAACCACCTGAGCGAAGTTACCAGAGATCGAGCTATCTTGAACTACTGCATTCAGGAGAGGAAGCCGATGGATGTTGGCAGTATTATTTATGAGTCATTGGAATTGATTGCTAGATTCAGCACTGTACGGCTTATTTTCAGGTTGTGTGTTTTATTTTGAAAAGGGGTCGCCTAACAGAAGTTGTCAGCGAATTTTTAATTTAATTTAAATAAATAATTTGAAAAGTAGTATTTGATTTTAAAAATAATTTTTAGATTTGAAGATTTTAAGATATGAAATCAAACCGAGCTCACATCCCAAATAGTTTATATAAACGAGCACCGTACCACAAACCGTGTATCTATCCCTAAGGATAGACACATCGCTTGATGGTGGGGCTCGATTAAATAAACTAGAAGATTTGTGACATCCGTTTGGTCTGCGAACCAATTTTATAAGCCAACAAATTCCCCGCTTAATATGAAAGCATTAAACGGGGTTTATATTACCGGGTTCTTTAAAATTCCTATAAGGGCAAGCCCTTATAGTTAATTGCATCTTAAGTGACGAGAATCACCTAAGAAAACTCTCGATAATAATCAATAATTCTGCTCTCAAGAATTTCAAAGTTTAAGTTTTCGAGGATTGAATTTTGGAATTTCGATAGGGAATGGATCAAATTTGGAACATTTTATTTTGAGAATTCAAAGGAAGAAAAGTAGGAGAAATTACAGATTCGAAGCGAACTTCGGTAATCTCCCGACTATCCTATTGTTTGGCTTGGATTTAGGAAAGTCCTAATGTTTATTTAAATGTTTTGATCTTGCCAATTTTAATTAATTAGGGCTTATATTTGTATGATAAAATCAAACAAATAGCCTCGAAGATGTGAGGGTTTATTGTAGTACCGGACGACTACCTCGGAATCCTAAGACCGGTTAGGGCTTAATTTGCAAAGCAAGTGAAGAGTTGAGGATTTATGTTGCACTAGGCAAACTACCCCGAAGTCCTATGGCTTTGTTATTTAATTCTAGGAAAGTTTTGCTGATGTAGATTCAAGTTTTGCTGACGACGATGGCCGTGCTGCCCACCATGCTCCGAGCTTCTTGTTGTTGCAGAGGTTTAGTTTTAGAAGTCATAAATCAGGGGATGAGAAAAGTGTTTTGGTTTAGAGAAGTCTTAATTTCCAAGTGTTTTTTTATGTGTTTTAATTAAAGCAAATCTTAAAGTTGATTATAACGACACCGGTTAAGATCCCATGGTTCCATCCTTCCGGCATCATTATTTTTATCGGATTCACTTAGTCCATATGAATTTGCTAAACTCAACTGAATGAGTTCCACACTTTCATTTAGACCGTGGGAAATCCCGTTAGCAACACGTAGGTTACATCATCCGAGGTATTCCCGATCATCCAACGGGACGTTTTAATTTAATTGTAATTGTAGTTTTGTGTTCTGTTTGTGATTAAATTTTGAGTTGTTTTATATTTTGAAATGTTGTGGCGGTGAATTTTATCTTGCAATGACTTTTAAATTAGTTTTGGTTTCAGTTTTAGGGACTATCCTAAAGGTGTGGGTTTTCATGCAACAGTTGTTTATCATGCAAGAAAAAGTAAGTGCAATGCGATTAAATAAATTGCAAGAAAATAAATTGCGGGAAAGTAAATTGCAATAAAATAAAAGCGTACTGGAGGGTCTTCTCGTCATCCCAAGCTGCACTTAAAACACAATTAGAATACTTAAACAAGTTCCTAGGTAAAGCTAAGGGAAGGGTTATGGTTTTCTACCAAATTCCTAATCCTATAGCTAGTCATTTCCTATGACGTCTAGGTCTTTGTATTTTGGTTTGAGGATGATTTTCTTCATCAAAGAATAATTAAGTCCAATTGTTCTTATAAATGTCCTATCATATTGAGGAAGTGCTTAAGAATAATCTTTAAACATCTTTTCAATATTTCTAGGATTGTTTTAAGTCCAAATGGGTTTAATTATATAAATGAATTAATCGTCCAAGGATTCAAGTTTTGTTAACTTGCTCAGTGAACTAGGACATTTGAATATCCTATAAATGAAGTAACATTTCATTTAATGTTTTGTTTAAGAGTTATGATAACTAAAGCTTTTGAGAGTAAATTGGTGTTCAAATGATTTGTGATTTAGTTTAATTTCCATTAATGGGTTTAAATTTGGAATAGTGTTAAAATTATTTTAGATTTATTTTGAATTCTTTATGTCTTTGGTGATGTTATATTTAATTCAACTTAATTTAATTTAATTTAATTTAATTGAGTTTTAATTTAATTTAATTCAATTTAACTCAATTTAGTTTGATTTGATGCTACATTAAATTAATTTGTTTTGATTTAGTTTTAATTTAATTTGATTTAATTTAATTTAATTTAATTTGATTTAATTTAATTTAATTTAATTTAATTTTTAATTTGGTTTAACTTAATTTAATTTGGTTTTATTTATTTAATTTAATTTAATTTAATTTATTCATTCAATTTAATTTGATTTGTTTACTTAATTTAATTTAATTTAATCTTTAATTTAATTCAACTTTTAATTTTAATTTAATTTAATTTAACTTAATCCAATTTAATTTACTTAATTTAATTTAATTTTTAATTTAATTTTATTTTTTAATTTTAATTGAAATTTTTAAAAGAGTTTAATAATTTAATTTTAGTTTAATGATTAAGTCTTTTAATATTTTGAATTTGAGTTATCATTTTAATTAAGAATTGAATATTAATGAGATAATTAATTTAGGGATTTTTAAATTAAAGAATAAATCTCTTCCTAATAATATCCCTATTTTAATAATTCCAATTTTATTATTCTTCCAAATTTAATCAATTATTTAATTAAAGTTTAATTATTTTAAATTGCTTAATGGGTTTCTACCCTTTAATTATTTAAATTTCAATCATCCAAATCAAATTAGGATCAAAGATTTTACTTGTTAATTTTTATTAAACCTAAAGTTTTAATTAATGATTAAGATTTTTAATTACCATTTTTACCCTTTAAGCTTAATAATTTCATAACTCACTAAATTGAACTCAAATGAACTTGAAATTTTCATGTGACTTCACTCATATGTCAATAAAGACATGAGAGGAGAAAATGTGATTTTTCTGTATTTAATTTATTTATATAATTATTTTTGGTAGAAAATAGAGATTTTCAAGGAAAATTTAATAACATGACCAAGGGAAAGTTTCCGTCCTTAAGAAAATTAGGGGACATTCCTAATGACCAGAGGACCACTTGGACCAATTTTGATGATTTTTTGAATTATATTATTTTTATTATAATTATTTTAAGTTTTGGAGTGTTAATTAATTTAAAAATAAAATAAATGTTGAAAAATGAATTTTATATTTTTCAAAAATCTCTCTGATATCAAGGAAATCATAGAATCAAATTTTACAATTTTCTGATTTTTCTATGATTTATTATAAGTATTTTAGTGAAAATGCTAGAAAATACATTTTTTAATTTTAAAATTACCCTAGGGCTTTAAAATTTAATATCTCATAAAATAGACCTAAGAAAAATATGGGGTTTGTTCCTAAGTGATTAAAATTTAAAATGTGACATTTTGGTGAATTTTACTATTTTTGTGATTTTTATTATTTTTTAATTATTAAAAATATTAAAATAATATTAAAAATCAACTTTTTTAGAAAATTGAAATTTTAATTTTTTTAGATTCCCCTTATATCAGAGAGGCTCCAAAACCAATTTGGTGAATTTTTGAAAGGTATTTTGAAAGTTATGAATTTTTAAAGTTTAAAATGACTAAGTGGCTTAATCAACCCAATTAGTGGGGCTAACCAAGTCCAATTGACCTCAAATTTTTATGGTAGGTTCCTCTGATCCTAAAGGTCAATGGAGAATTGATTTAAAGTCAATTTAATGTATGGTTAGCTCTAATTAATTAGAGACCTATTTTGAGTGTTTAAGCCAATTAGGGTTGTTTTAAATGAACTAACTCAAAACCTATTTTTCCTAGGGTTCTCTGGTCATAAGGAACATCATCAAATTTTCCTAGAATTTATTTCACAACATGCTATTTATTGGAATTAAAATACTCAAAACAGTAACATGAATTTGAAAAATCAATAACTCTTCATAGGGATGGCCTCTTACTTTGGAAAATTCAGGGAATGTTCCCAAATTCAGAGGCTTCAAAAGCCCTATGGTCTCATGCCATGGTGAATTGTATGCATGCATGGAGAATTAAATGTATGCAGAGAGTAAATAAATTATAAAAAATAAAATACTTAATGAAATTAAATGATTTCTTTTCCACATTATCCTCCTCTCGTTCACTCGAGCAAGAGGGTATTTTTATTTTTTTTTCTGATTTTTCTACACAAAGTTATGAATTTTTGAAGTTTAGGGAATTAAATAAATCAGAAAAAAATCCCTAATTTTCTATTTATCCACGCGGCACCGCGTCAACCTCGGCAGCTCCGAAACACCGCGTGGCGCGCTCCCATTGGACGCTGCCATCTGACTCAGCGCTCCCGGGGCCCGCTGTATCGTTCCGTCTTCTGATCCGATGCGATCCTAGCCGTCTGTCCGCGCGTGTATTAAATGGACGGCATCCGTTCATCGTCCCCAAGTGTCCTCACCCGAGAGCCGTCCACACTAAATCCCTAATATCTCACTCGATACTCAATGGATTTCCATGTTCTTATGCTGTATGGATTCGTCTTGAAGAGACGAACACATCTATACGGTTATCATGCATTGAAATTAAAGCATTTGAAATGGAGAATCTCCAGAAGCTCAGGATGAAGAATTAGCTCAAACCTTTGCTCGGAGAAGTGTGGCTTCGATGCGAGAGTTGTTGCACCTTCGATTGGATCCTGCAAGCTCCGGATGAAGTCTCACAGTGCAGTGAATTGTGCTAGGTTGGATTTCGACCACGCTCGATCACAAAGCTTGGAGGCTGGAGCAGCTAGGAAGCTTGGAGATGGGGCTTTTCTTTGGTGGACACCTTCCCTTGTTCTAGTGAAGGTGTAGAACCAATCAATTTGGGGATTGGCTCACCTGTGGAGAAGTGTCCTGGTTTTGGGTGGAATTTCGGTTGAGAAATTGGGTTTTGTCGATGGGGATTAGGGCAAATTGACATCGGGGATCAAGCTTGCTTTAAGGGTGGAGAAGGGTTTGAAACAATTTTGGCAGAGTTTCGGCAAGGTTTGTACAAGTCTCCTCTCATGGCCGTGAGGGGGTCGGGTTTAAATAGAGGTGGCTGGAGAGCCTCCCAGAGATAGCCAAGGGTTGGGATCAGCTGCTCTGGTCATGGGAAGAACAGCCATGGTGGCCATTGGGCATGGGGCGGCTCAGCGAGGTGGAATTCCAAAGTTTGGCTCCTCCCGAGGTCTCGGCCAAGGTGTTTTCCGGCGATCCGGGCGGCTGGCCGGCGAGCATGGGTCACCTTCAGGGTCAGGGAGTCCAGGGCTTGAAGTTGGTGAAGTCAATTGGAGTTTGACATGTGTAAAGGCTTTGAATTAAAATGGATTGGAGAAGGGGTCATTTTGGCTTCAATTTGGTTAACCCATTGGTTTGGGTTGGGTGCACCTCCCCATGGCCTGATTTTGGGCTGAGAGGATCGATTGGGTCGACAAGAGAGAATGGTGTGGTCTCTATCCATGATGAGGTGGCTAAACATGGTTTAGAGTGTGTCATGGATAAGGTTAAAAAAGTTTGATGAAAGATTAGGAAAGGAGCCCCTCCTTTTACCATTAATGGCATGGTCACATGCCAAACTTTCATGGCTCCATATGGCTTGTGAATGGCTCACCCTTGGCTCCATTTGGCTTGGGAAAAGCTTAGGTCAATTTCATAAAAAAGGATTTAAGAAAATTTTGATATTTTGATGGGAATTTGTATGGGGCTTGATTTGGAATTGTTTAATTGATGACTTTGAAACTTAGGGGCAATTTTGATTAAATGGATGATGAGGGGAAGTGCCATGTGGGCTTTAGATGAATTTGGGCTTTTGAATTTGAAGGAAGTGGGCTTTTTAGGAAAGTTTAAGGGGAATGGGCTTTTTGATTTTAGGATGGGCATTTGGGTGAAGATTTTGTGAAGGACATTGTCAAATAAGTGTTATAATTGGTTTAGGGATGTTCTATGAAGGGCTTGGAGTCAATTTGGTGTGATTTGGGGTTGAATTGGTTTGAATTTGGATTTATTTGGTAAGTGGGCCTATGTAGGTCAAATATGGCTAACTTGGGCCAATGTTGGGCTAGGGTTGAAATTGATGTAAAATTAATGTTGAGAAATATTTATGGGAGTGTTTCAAAGAGGTTTTGACTTTGGTTGGGCTTTGATTTTGGGGTTTGGGCTCATTTGGGTTAGGTTTGGGTTTAGGTCGAAAATGGGCCTTTTAGCTTTGGGTTGAATTTGAGTGGGGTTTGGGTCTAAATTTTGGGCAAATCATGTTAGTTTTTTGTTTGTGGGAATGTTAAAGAAGATTTAGAAAAGATTTGGGGTTAATTGGAGTTGAATTGGGTGAATTTGGGTTAAGTTTGGGTCATGGGTCCAAATTGGGCTTTAAGGCCAAAAGTGAAATTGGATCCAAATGTCAATCAAATTGAACTTGGATTTGGTCTAGATTGGTATTGGGAATGTTGAATTGAAGTTTAGAACTGAATTGGACCATAATTTGGGTCAATTGGGTAGGTTTGGTTTGACATTGGGTTCACTCAGGGTTAAAATGGGTCAAATTGGGGGTTTTGACAAAAGTAGGGTAAATTGACAAAATTGGCCCATGGTGTAGTTGGACAAAATGAAATTGGGAATATTTGGGATTTTCTGGAATTTTCTGGGAATTTTATGAATTTTTGGATTTTTTGGCCAAGAGGGGTATTTTGGGTATTTGGAGAGTATTGGGAGGTATTTTTGGAATTTTTTGTATTTTTGGGTATGGATGATCAATTTGGGTGATGTGGAAATGTTTGGGAATGATTTTGGAGGATTTTGGGTAATTTGTAAATTTTGCAAAAATTTGGGTAATTTGACGTTTTGGGTAGAGTTAAGCGGGTGTAGGGTCCCGGGGGTCAAAAATTGAAAATTTGGAAAATTGAAGATTGGGTGAATGTAAGTGGAATGAAATCATTTTGGTTGAGCCATGAAGCCATATCAAGCCAATATGAGCCATGAAGGGACTCATTTGAGGCATCCACTATGTTGTTCCTAACCTCTTAGCCGAGGGCTTAGGGGTTAAGGACCATCCATGTGAATCACCTACATGAGTCAGGAGGTCAAGTTGGGTATGGGTGTGGTTTTAGGAGGTGTGTGGAAGTGTAGTGTGTAGGTGTAGTGTATAAGTTTAGTGTGTAAGTGTAGTGTGTGTGTAAGTCAGCCCCTTCACCAGACCAGGCCACCCAGGGCAGTCCTAAGGCCAAATAGTCCTATAGGAACTCATCCTTTAAACTTCCACATTTGATTTCAACCCTCTAGGTGATTAGGGGTCTATAGTCAAGTTTGTGGAGTTTGAAGGGAGTTTAGAAGTGGTTTGAGTTTCTAAAAGGTGGGTCCCGATTCTAGTCCTCTAAGATAGTCGAAGGAAAAGCTGAGGCTAGATCCTAAGCACTAAAAAGAAGAAGAGAATACCTCATCAAAAATGAGGTCAACAAATGGACCCCCAATAGGTGTGGTGAGCTGACGGAGCACACTGCGCGTATATGTGTTGACCGAAGCGATCAACAAAACCAACACAAACGTCCAAGTGACAAACTTAGGACAAAGCAAAAGAATTTCCGCTGGGGAGTATCGGGTATGTTCCCAAAACTGGAGATACTGAACTCTCGGCGGGAAAAGAAAAGGAGGTGAATTCCGAATCACATGACACAGGAGAATTTCGATTTAGATTTTATTTTGTTTCGGTTTAAGTTTGCCATGTGAACTTAGATTTTAGTTTGGAGTTTTAATTTAGATTGAAGTTTTGTCAAAATTAATTTGAGGGATTTGATTTGAAATGAAAATTGGAATTATGAGGTTTTAGATGTAACATCTTCGACCTCGAAAGAAAATTGAATTGATCGAATTGAATCATTGCAATGAGGAGAGATCTCGGAGCAATGCGGTATTGGATGTAAAATCCTTAACCTCGAAGTTTAATTTTGATGTATTTCATTGCTGTAGGGAAAGAATCCTAAAGCGGTGCGGTCTTGGATGTAAAAATCCTCGACCCAAAAAGTTTGATTTTGATGTATTTCGGTGCAGATAGGGAAAGAATCCTAAAGCGGTGCGGTCTTGGATGTAAAATCCTCGACCCGAAAAGTTTGATTTTGATGTATTTCGGTGCGATAGGGAAAGAATCCTAAAGCGATGCGAGTCTTGGATGTAAAATCCTCGACCCAAAAATTTGAATTTGATGTATTTCGGTGCAATAGAGAAAGAAACCTAAAGCGGTGCAGTCTTGGATGTAAAATTCTTTACCCAAAAGTTTGAATTTGATGTATTTTAGTGCAATAGGGAAAGAATCCTAAAGCGAGTGCGGTCTTGGATGTAAAATCCTCGACCCAAAAGTTTGAATTTGATGTATTTCGGTGCAATAGGGAAAGAATCCTAAAGCGAGTGCGGTCTTGGATGTAAAATCCTCGACCCAAAATTTGAATTTGATGTATTTCGGTGCAATAGGGAAAGAATCCTAAAGCGATGCGGTCTTGGATGTAAAATCCTCGACCCAAAAATTTGAATTTGATGTATTTCGGTGCGATAGGGAAAGAATCCTAAAGCGGTGCGAGTCTTGGATGTAAAATCCTCGACCCAAATATTTGAATTTGATGTATTTCGGTGCAATAGGGAAAGAATCCTAAAGCGAGTGCGGTCTTGGATGTAAAATCCTCGACCCAAAAATTTGAATATGATGTATTTCGGTGCGATAGGGAAAGAATCCTAAAGCGGTGCGGTCTTGGATGTAAAATCCTCGACCCAAAAATTTGAATTTGATGTATTTCGGTGTAATAGGGAAAGAATCCTAAAGCGGTGCGATCTTGGATGTAAAATCCTCGACCCAAAAATTTGAATTTGATGTATTTCGGTGCAATAGGGAAAGAATCCTAAAGCGGTGCGGTCTTGGATGTAAAATCCTCGACCCAAAAATTTTGAATTTGAAATCTGATTTAGATTTGATTTGAAATTTGGAAGGATTGAATTTGAAATTTGATTGAGAATTCGATTTGAGATTTGATTTGAAATTTGGAAGATCAAATTTGAAATTTGATCGAGATTGGATTCGAAATTTGGAAGGATGAGTTTGAACTCGGTTGAAATTTTGATTTAAGATTTGATTTAAAATTTATGTTGATTTTGTTTATCTTTTAATGATTCAAATTTTATTTTATCGTTTATTTAATGTTCATGTGAATTTGGTGTTCGTCATTTTAGATTCTTTTTTAGGAAAGTTTTCTTTTATTCTTCTTTTTTTTCTATTCTGTTCTTTGTTCGAAGTTCATTTAACTTTAATGGCGTTTCCCGGTCAATTTGCACAAAAGAGGTGAAGGCCAAAAATGTGACATGGTCACTTTCATTCCAATCATGTTGAAGATACATCATACAACTCGATGCGGAATACATCTCATACAATCCATGTAGACTCGAAACGGACTGTGTATGATCTTTGTTGATCCATCCAAAGAAGCATCTGTCAAAAATCCATGTACGAATAGTGGGGTACATGGTCAATAACATCACCTTCCAAGCCATCCTTGGCGAGGATGCCGTATGGATGTATATTAGAGGTGTGATATTTTCCATGTAACTCACGGCTCGTAAGGCCGGAGGTTCTCTAGCTGCGGGTCCGGCCGGAAATGGTAAGGTGTCTTCCTGTCATCCATTCTCCGAAAGTAGCGAGATCCGCTTCCTGGTACTCACGGTATGCAATGCTTAGCGATATCCGCTCCGTTGCCCTTCGGTATCATGACGGAACCTACCGGCGAAGGTATCTTCATTGGCCTTCGGAACTCACCCGGGCACTGCTATCCGGAGAGTCGGATCCGAACATGATGTTACACTCGTTCGGAAAGAGACCGTGCGGAAGGGTCCGACAAAGTCGTGGTGATCTATGTGTGGGGGTATGCGGTCACCCTGTTTGTAGATGTTGATAATGCAACTATTAGGTATGCAATCTGCTGGCGAGTACCCTCCATGTTATCAATCTCTTTACCATTCTCTTGATGACTAATGGCATCGGATCCACTTGCCCATGACGGAGTATTCCGGTGGGTTTCCCTTCCTGTCCTCCGCAAAGTTGTAGCGGCATCCGCATTGTATTGTGATTCTTCCCTTCCACGGCATCCATCTCCGAGGTTACGAGTAGGTATTTTCCCTTAGGCGGCCTGCTCGGCCCATTCTTTTCAAATCCCGGATACAATCCACGATTTGCTTGTTGTTCATACTGCGAGAATACGTACGTATGTAGCTCGAGGCCCTCTAGTATGTTGATCCTTCTGCCTCTAATTCTCTCGAAGTATTCGAAGGTTTTCTTTTCAACATTTTGCATCCTCTCCGGCTCGTATTCCGGAATGATCGCGGATGGCGAGGCACGGTGACATATTGTGGGATATACGGTTCAATCCCTTCACGTTCTCCCGCATACCTCGGCTCCTCGGGGATGATGCCCGTCGGGACATCCCCGGGGTTGCTCTGCAACAAGGTCATGCATCAGCTGGTGGTTCTATCCGGTGGCGTGGTAGCCTTCTTTCTTCGATCTTCCGGAGATTTCCACGGTCCTTTACGTTATCCTAGGAGTCGGCCTCCTTTCTTAAGGTTCTCGGTGAACCGGTGTCCTTGAAGTGTATGTGCCGGCGGTAGTAAGCTGTCTCGTCGCTGCGGTCCGCGGCTAGTTTTGTTAACATCTTACAGATACGGCGATTCTTATTTCTTCGTTGCGTTGCTGTGAGAGTAGCTCTCCGCACTTCTTGAATATCCTTGGGCGCGGCGCTGACAAGCCTGCCCTCTGCTGTAGCGACTACAGACTTCATTTTCTTATCTTCTTCAGTGTTTGCCTTTCTTTTCTTGCTGCTTGGATTGGTGGCTTGGGCCACCCATTTTCATCACTTTGTCTGCCCGGCGGTTCTTCTCGATCGGCCGGGACCCGGTCACTTTCCTCGTCTCGTAGGCCTGCTGGTGCGAAATCCGAGTCAATCTCGATTATCGCTCCATCTTTCACCCTCTTTTCATCGAGTGCGAGGCTTACGCCATTCTTAAAGTTCGGGACCGACCTCCCGTTCGACATTTCCTGCGAAAAGACAAGGAAAAGGATCGGAGGCTGTACTAAGAACAAGAACATTAAGAAAACGTTTATTAAAGACATTTTTTTATTACTCTTATATTTTAAAATTTAACAGGAATGAAGCGGGATAAGATCAGGAAAGAGATTTTGATTTGGAAAAGAAAACAAGGAAAACTTTATTATCACGATTTTATTTATTTTAGCACATTTTATTATTTTTGGGTTTGGACTCAATCATAAGTAATTACTTCGCCGTGTTTCTTAGGGATGAAGAATTCATTCCTTGAAAACATCGAGGTAGCGTAATACTTTTTCAAGTATCGTCCGTTGATCGGAAGCATATGTCGTTCTCCACGGCAATTCACTAGCCGGTAGGAACCTCCACGAGTATCTTTGCTTCAACCACAAACGGCCCTTCCCAAGTGGGTTCAAATTTTCCTCCTATCTTGCGGTGTGCAAGGATAGGTCTCTTGAGAACGAGAAATAAGTCACCAACTTTGAAGGTTCTTGGGCGGACCAGTTTGTCATGGGCTTGAACCATCTTAGCTTGGTATAGTTCTAAATTCTGCTGCGCTGCAAGTCTTTTCCCTTCCAGGTTTTCTAATTCTTCTAGTCGTAATTTGGCGTTTTCTTCGCCGTGATCTTGTTTGCAAGCTGCGATTCGAGTAAAGGAAGGCTGAACCTCTAAAGGTAACAACTGCCTCGGACCCATACACCAGAGCGTAAGGTGTAGCTTGAGTAGGAGTTCTGAAGGTCGTCCGGTAGGCCCATAAGGCTTCTAACAACTTCTCGTGTCAATTCCTCTTATTATCGTCCAAAGTTTTCTTTAAGATTTGAACGAGAGTTTTATTAAAAGCCTCAGCGAGGCCGTTTGCTCTTGGGTAGTAAATTGTTGAGTATCGCCAGTCGATTCCGTGTCTCACGACAAAATTGTTGATTTGCGTGCTTCGAATGCTGACCCATTATACGAGATGATCTGCGCGGCACTCCGAAACGGTAGACAACTTGGTTCTTGAAAAATTGTAGCACGTGGTGTGCTTTCACTTCTCTAAGTGGAGCTGCCTGCTGCACTTGGAAAAGTAATCTGTAGCCGCAAGAATGAAGCGATGTCCTTTTGAAGATGGTGGTTCTATTGGACCCACTATATCTGTGCCCCAACATTCACATGGCCATGACGCGATTGTCGGATGTAGCACATTTGGAGGTTGATGTAGAACCACTCCGTGCACTTGGCATTGGTAACAGCTCTTGGCGATTTTCATGCAGTCGGTCATCATCGAGGGCCAGTAGTACCCTAGTCTTTTAATTTTCATTTTCATCTTCGGACCCGACTGGTGAGCACCACAGAGTCCTGAATGCACTTCCTTAACAATTTCACGGGCCTCGGACCCGCTTAGGCACCTTAGCCACATTTGATCAAAAGACCTTCGTACTGATGTGTTGTTTATTAATGCGTAAGACGGAGTTCTTTTCTTGATCCGATGGGCTAGCGACTTATCGTCACGGTAGCTTTCACCGCTTGCGGGTAGTCTATCAATGGTTGTCGCCCGATCTTCTGTGTTTTACGTCACTTCTTTGTAGCTGATTCTTTTTCTTTTTCTGATTTGTGTATCGTGTCTATGTCGAGCTGTGATAGGACCTGACGTCCAGTGAGCTGACACTTCCATCGATTCATCTTGCAAACAGGCAAATTCTTTTGCGAGACGGGCTAAAGCATCTGCTAAAGCATTTTCTTTTCTGGGAATTTTGTAGATCGTTACATTTGGAATCTGTTCCAACAGCCGTATGGCATACTGGAAGTATTGTTCGAGTCTTGGCTTTAAAATTCTGTATTGTCCGGCGATCTGTTGAATGATTAACTGCGAATCCCCGTAGATGTTGATGTCCGTTATCCCCATTTGAATAGTTAATTACGGTCCCGTTATGAGGGCTTCGTATTCGCTTCGTTGTTTGTACACGGTTACGTCGAGTGGTAGGAGTATCTTAACATCCCCCGCTCGGCGTTATAAAGATTAGCTCGATTCTGCCTTACCGGGCACTATCACTTGCGATTCTTCGTCTTTGTGTGCTGAAGATGCTCCATCGAAATATAATTCCCAACGTCGATCATTAGGGTCTTCTAGATTCATTATTTGTTCATCTGGCAAATCGTCATTGAGAGGAGATTCTGCCGGCAAAGGGTGTCTTTGCGAGAAAGTCTGCTAAGACTTGTCCCTTCACGACACGCAGAGGCACGAAAGTTATATCGAATTGCAATAATATCATTGACCATCTGGCAAGTCTGTCGGAAAGTGTTGGACGAGTCATCAAGTATTGCAATGGATTAAACTTCGAGATTAGGTTGACCTTATGAGAAAGCATGTAGTGCACGAGCTTTTGAGCGGCGAAGATCGGGGCTAAACAATGCTTTTCAATTGCGGGATACCTTACTTCCGTCGGAAGTAAATGACGGCTTAAGTAGTAAAGAGCATTTTCTTTACCCTCATCATTGACACAGGCTAACGGGGCTCCGAGAGAGTTGTCTAAAGCCGCGGTGTAAAGTATCGGCGGTCTACACGAGGCTGGGGCTGCTAAGACGGGAGGTGTCATTAAATATTGTTTAATGTCCTCGAAGGCCTTCGGCATTTCTCTTCCCAAATAAATTTGGCGTCCTTTTTAACTAGTGCCGAGAAAGGTCGACACCTACCGACGGAGTTTGAGATAAAGCATCGAAGATATGCCGACTTCCCTTAAAAAGATCGTAGTTGTTTTAAGGTTTTGAGAGGCGGAATTTCTAAGATAGCTTTAATCTTCTCCGGGACGATTTCAATTCCACGATGTCGGACAACGAATCCTAAGAATTTCCCGGAGGTGACGCTGAAGGCGCATTTTAAGGGATTCATCTTAAGGTTAAATTGTCTTAATCGTTCGAAAACAATTCTCAAATCATACGAGTGGTTTTCCTTTACTTTGCTTTTGATGACCACATCGTCCACGTAGCATTCGACTTGATTGTGGATGAGATCATCAAAAATTCTTGTCATTGCTCTACGGTAGGTTGCTCTGCGTTCTTCGGTCCGAATGGCATCACTTGTGTAGCAAAATACTCCAATCGGCGTTCGAATGCCGTAAGCATTTCATCTTCCGGGACCTTGTCGACGGGGACGAAGTAGGATCCACTCCTAGCTTATGGACTGCAACCTCTGGAGCTAATCCTGGCATCTCGTCATAGTTCCAAGCAAAACAGTCTTTAAATTCCATTAATAATTTGATTATTTCTTTGGAGTCTTCTTTATTGAGTAAGGAGCTAACAAAGGTAGGTCTAAGCTCTTCGCTAGTACCTAAGTTAACTTCCGTTAACTCATCTATTGTAGATTTGATTTCTTCTTCGAATTCTGGTGGAGCGTCTCCAATTTGTACATCTTCGAGTTCGTCTGTAGTTTCCATGCAGTTTTCATTGGATTCGCAAGTGACAACCAAACAAAATTCAGTATCGTCGGTCGATCCTATCGTGCCGAATCCGAGTCCATACTTTGAATTGGGTGGACGACCGGAATTATTCCATAATTTTTCAAAATGTTGTGATTGGCCTTTTGTCCATTGTCGAGGTAAGAAACCACGCTGAATTAAATTTTGAACACAGGGAGAGTACCACTTAAAAGGTAATTCCGTTAATTCGATGAAGTGACATCTTCGAATTGTACATTATTTTCGGTTTGGAGGAAGAAGCACCACGGTAGAATTTGGTTGGCCTTGCACCGTCGTTACGTACCTCTTTGACCACCATACCCTCGATCTTGTTAGAATGAATCGGGGTTAGGGTCATAGTATGTACGTAGTGGTTAATCTTTTCGTACATTGATTTGTATTCTTCGTTCTTCTCATCTTCGAGAGAGATCATGAATTGCGGCTTCTTCTGACTTATTGTCGCTGCTTCTTGTTTGATTTCTTTTTCTTCTTCAGAACTATCTTCCCAATCAACATTGATGGCTGGTTTCCTCTATCCAACTGTCCTAACGTCTCTACCACGGCCTCGTCCCGGCCTCGACCTCGGATGCGAGTTGTGGAGAAACCTTCACCATCTCGCCGGAAGGGAGTGGTGAGTGACTGTTGGACTAGAACTTCAGGTTCTTCGTTGTCCTGAACTTTCTTTGCTTCATTTGTTACGGTATCTCTGGAGAAGATCGTTTTCTTCGGTGGTGCATAATAAGCTGCATCTTCATGGATTCCAATTTCATGTACGGAGAATGGTTGTAAGTCGCCTTTGATGCCTCGTTCCCCTCCATCGTAGTATTTGATGCATCGATGCGGAGATGATGGTACCATCTTGTTTTCATGTATCCACGGTCGGCCCAGTGAGAGCGTTGAACGATGTCTACGAATCGATTATGTGAAATTTTGCGGTTGTCTTTGCTAAGTCACCGGTCTTCATCGATAGCGTTATTGACCCGAGGGCTCTTTCTCCTTTACGGTTGAATCCTCTTAATAACATTTTGCACCTTCGAGCTCGCGAGCATCAATTTCCAAATATGCTAGTGTTCGAAGACTCATTATATTGATTGATGCTCCTGGATCCACCAATACTGCGGAGAGCGTAAACTTCCCGATTGTAACCGAAATGTACAACGGTCGGTTGTGATCTGTCGTCCCAAGTAGTAGGTCACCGTCCAGTGAAGGTAACGCCTCGTTGTTCTTTTAACGAGCAAACCTCATCTAAGGAATCTCCGGCCATTTGAGCTAAGCGAATTTCCGGATCAAGTAAGGCCTTGATCAGAGCTTCCCTCATATCCGTTGATAAGATGAGAGCATCGTAAATGCTCAATTTGGCCGGTAGTTTCCTAAGATGGGCTAGCACGTTGTAGTCCACTTTATTTCCATGTGTCTCGGCTTCTTCTCGAACGGGTATTTCTTCTGCTGGGGTTGGTTCTTCTTGAACAACCACCTGCTTTCCTTTGTCTTTTGGACCCATTCTTGGAGGTAGAACTTTTCCACTTCTCAAGTTGACTTCTGTAATTTCCTCTGAATTTAGTATTGAGCTTGCCAGTGTCTCTTCTTGAATCGGAGTGACGGGTTCTTCTGGATTAGCTTCAGAATCTGAAGGCTCTAACTCTATTTTGACTGGAGCTCCTCGAAACTCGCAGATAGATTCGTTACTTGTTGAACTCTCGTAGCCTCCTTGATGGATGTCTTCTTCGTTATTTTGATCGTCGAGATCGTGTATGATTTGAGAATTGTCGTTAGTATCGAAATCGATGTCCGGATTGTCGTTAGTTACATAATCGTTAGAAACAATCAAAACGTAGCCAATGCCATCACCCTTATCATTATATGATCCCACCGAAGTGAGCGAGATAATCATACAAAATCGAGAGGTTCGAGGGATTTCTCCCCGAATCGGAAACAACTATCCTAGGATAAGCGGCCCCTAGTCTAGCCTTAGGAGTCTCGGTCCTCTCTTCTTCGTAGATTTTCTTCTTCTCTTCGATCGTCTCTGTTGAGGTGGTTCTTCTATCGCAAGTGATAGTATCGGCTTAACGAGGTCTCGAACTCCGAATTGAAGCTCGCACCGAAGCGGTTTGGATGTTGTCTAAAATCTTTTCGAAGACCTCGTCCGGGCGGTAGTCCATCCATCGTCGGTTGCATAGGGATCTATCGGAATGACGGGATCGGTTGAGATAACATTGACGGAACCTCTTTTACGGGGTTCCTTCATGTACTCTTTCGGGATTGTTATATTCCCTTTCCGAAGGTTGTCGTTGAGCCAACTTTTAAAGGTAATGCAATCTTACATCTTGTGCCCAAGCATCCAGGTGGTAGGGGCAAAAGTTGGGATCACCCTTCTTGTTGACTTCCTCACGGTCTTTTAGGCTACGGCGGTCGGAAATGCGGAGTCTTCATCGGACTACGGAACATTTTCGGTACTACTTCATTTTTGAACGGATATTCTCTGCTCAGAAGTTCCCTTAATGTACGTTGCGGACGAGACGGTTGTTCATACTTGCGGAGACGACCGATAGCTGGACCGGGGTTCTTGGTAATTCTGTTGTGGTTCTTGCGGCGGTTACGGTGGTATTTGCATCGGTTGCTTGCCTTTGTCAGCTCGCTGCAACGATCCCGGATTTCTTTTCGAAGGTCTTCACCGGCTACGCTTGTCCGTCTTGTCGGCGAAACTTAATTGCTTCGCCTCTTCTTGCAAGCTTTCGGCCTTGCTTAACAACTTCTCGAATGTCTTAATAGTGAATCCTTTGAGGAGAAGCGCTATTGGGCCGTGAATGCTTTTAAGTAAAATGCCGACTGCATGTTGTTCTTGCAGTTGTGGTTCACACTTCATGCTTAAGTTCCTCCATCGAAGTATGTAATCCACCAAAGTTTCATTCGGCCTTTGTTTCTCTACCACTAAATCACCTATAGTGATGTGGTGCCGAGCTCCGGCGAATCGCTTGATGAAGAGGTTCTCTAGTTGCGAGAACGTCTTCACCGAACCATTTGGTAATTCGCATACCGGTCGAAGGCGATTCTCGACGGACTGGCGACGAGCCGTCGGAAGAGTAATGCATCGCTCCCGCCGGCATTGCAACAACTGGCACGAAAGTGTGCAACATGCTGTCGGGGGTTCCCAGTTCCGTCGAAGGTCTTGAACAGAGGTGGTACGAAGCCTTTCGGGTATTGGACAGCGTCGAATTCTTCTGGGTAAGGTCTACCCGTCCGAACTTTTCTTCTCTTTCTTTTGCCAACCGTCGGATATCGGTTCTCAACTTTTCCATGGCATCTTCTAGCGGAGCTTTCTGTGTGTCTTTGTAATTGTTATGCGATAGCTGCCGGGTCCCTTTTTCACGAGTCCCCTTTATCGCAGTAGCACTTCGGATTCAAGCCTCCTGGCAAGACTCTCTTTCTCGGGCTGCTGTTTCAATCTCAACTGCCCAGTAGTGGGACGCCATACCATCCTTCTAGCGGCGGAAGGTCTAGGACCGGATGGTGCGTTGGCCAAATGCTTGGAAGGTGGTATCCTCCACTATCTGTAATCACGAGACTACGACAGGCGGGCTAGCCTTCATTCTTTTGCTTGGCTTTTCTGTCATGATGGCGGGCTCTACTCGGGGCCCAAGACGGGATTTGACCGGCACCCGCCCTATCCTTCGTAGAATTTCCGATACGGGGCAGTTTTCCTTCCTTGCTAACTTTTCTACCAAAGTTTGCAGTCGAGCATAACGAGCGTAGTTCTAGTTCTTTTCTTGCGGCTATCGTTATAGTATGCGGGCTTAGGTAATGTGGCGGCAATCTTGCGAACATTCTCCTCATCCTCGCGGCGGAGAGGGGATGGAACCTCGCTTCCTCCCAAAAGTGGTATGTAGTCGGGCGGTGGTGTATATTCGGTAGCGGTGTATATTCGAGCGGCTACGGAATTTCCTCTAGGAAAGCAATTTCGGCAGCTACGGCTTCTCCGGCGATCCTTCTACTTCGTTTCTTCTTTGGGTCCTTGTCGGTGACGGAATCTTTGAGCTCGGACCCGATTTCGAAGACGAAGGTCTTACGAGAAGATCCGTACCCTCCGCGGTAACGGGTTTACCATAGTTACGGATTTCTTTCCCCTTTGATTTGGCGGAAGTCGGGGTAGGTGCGAAACAACTAGACCGGTGGGGGTAGTGAGAACGGTCCTCTGCGGACGACGGTACTCCTCCTAGTCGGGACCCTTTGCGGGGAGGAAACTCTTGGGTCGACCTGAGGTTGTACTCGGCGAGTGGCTCCTCAGCTTCAGATACCTTCTTCGTTAGTGCAAAGAGGGAGACGTCGGTGACCTTAACGTTCGTGTTTTCAAATCCCTGTCCAAATCGGATGATCCCATTGTCGGGCAGCTCATCCTTATATCAGTTTCGGGTGAAGGAGAAGTCCAGTCCGTTGGTGAAGGAGAAAATCAGTTTCTGGGCTTCCATTTCTGCAAGGTAGATTCTGGTTGTCAGTCCCAAGTTATGCTTCTTTTCTTAGGACGAAAAGAAAGGAATTGAAAAGAGTCTGAACTCATTCTTGTTCATGTATTTATAAGAAGGAATCATTTGTTAAAAGAGTCACTTACTAGAGGGTTTGTTTATTTAGAACGGAATGTTCGAAAGGTGTAGAGAAGGTAAGGAATCGATTCGAGTTGGAAAGGAAAAGAAAGTCTTAAGCAAGACTTCTCGACTCGAAGGATCATTCCTAAACTAACACCTATTGGGGGTCCACCCACCTCGAAAATGAGGTAAAAGGATCTCGGAACCTCTCCGTTTAGGGGTGTCAAACGGTGGCTCCTAAATCCGAAAGAATGTTGGCTATACTCATTCAAGATAGAAATGAACATAGTATTCCAACGGAAAGAAGGGTAGTTTGATCCACTAAGGACATGGATGCACTACCGATTTTTGAAAGCAGAATTATTTGATTAAAATGGAGAGAGGAATTTTCCCCAGCGGAGTCGCCAGAAATCTTGTCGGCATATTTTTTTAGGTTGTGTTTTATTTTGAAGAGGGGTCGCCTAACAGAAATCTGTCGGCGAGTTTTTTTTTTAATTTAATTAAAATAAATAATTTGAAAAGTAGTATTTGATTTTGAAAATAATTTCAAATTTGAAGGTTTTAAGATATGAGACTAAACCGATCTCACATCCCAAATAGTTTATATAAACGAGCACCGCACCACAAGCCGTGTATCTATCCACGAGGATAGAGACACCGCTTAACCGGTGGGGCTCGATTAAATAAACTAGAAGATTTGTGACATCCGTTTGGTCTGCGAACCAATTTTATAAGCCGACAAAATTCCACAGCTTAATATGAAAACATTAAACGGGGTTTATATTACACAGGTTCTTCAAAATTCCTATAAGGGCAAGCCCACTATAGTTAATTACATCTTAAGTGACGGGAATCACCTAAGAAAACTCTCGATAATAATCAATAATTCTGCTCTCAAGAATTTCAAAGTTTAAGTTTTCAAGGGATTGAATTTTGGAATTTCAATAGGGAATGGATCAAATTTGGAACATTTTGTTTTGTGAATCAAAGGAAGAAAAGTAGGAGAAATCGCGGATTCGAAGTGAACTTCGGTAATTTCCGACTATCCTATTGTTTGGCTTGGATTTAGGAAAGTCCTAATATTTATTTAAATGTTTTGATCTTGCCAATTTTAGTTAATTAGGACTTATATTTATATGATAGAATCATACAAATAGCCTAGAAGATGTGAGGGTTTATGTCGTATCGAACGACTACCTCGGAATCCTAAAGCCGGTTAGGGCTTAATTTACATGACCCAATCATGCAAATGCCTAACAAAGGTTGAGAGTTTATGTTGCGCTAAGCAAACTACCTCGAAGTCCTATGGCTTTGTTGTTTAATTCTAAGAAAGTCTTGCTGAAGTAGATTCAAGTTTTGCTGATGACGATGGCCGTGCTGCCCACCATGCTCCAAGCTCCTTGTTGTTGCAGAGGTTTAGTTTTAGAAGTCATAAATTAGGGGATGAGAAAAGTTTTTTGGTTTAGAGAAAATCTTAATTTCCCACGGTTCCATCCTTCCGGCATCATTATTTTTATCGGATTCACTTAGTCCATATGAATTTGCTAAACTCAACTGAATGAGTTCCACACTTTCATTTAGACCGTGGGAAATCCCGTTAGCAACACGTAGGTTACATCATCCGAGGTATTCCCGATCATCCAACGGGACGTTTTAATTTAGTTGTAGTTGTAGTTTTGTGTTACGTTTGTGATTAAATTTTGAGTTGTTTTATATTTTGAAATGTTGTGGCGGTGAATTTTATCTTGCAATGACTTTTAATTTAGTTTGGGTTTCAGTTTTAGGGACTATCCTAAAGGTGTGGGTTTTCATGCAACAGTTGTTTTATCATGCAGGAAAAGTAAGTGCATTGCGGTTGAATAAATTCGCGATAATGTAAATTGCAAGAAAGTAAATTGCAATAAAATAAAAGCGTACTGGAGGGTCTTCCCGTCATCCCAAGCTGCACTTAAAACACAATTAGAATATTCAAGCAAGTTCCTAGGTAAAGCTAAGGTAAGGGTTATGGTTTTCTACTAAATTCCTAATCCTATAGCTAGTCATCTCCTATGACGTCTAGGTTCCTTGTGTTTTTGTGTTTGAAGACGATTTTCTTCATCAAAGAACAATTAAGTCCAATTGTTCTTATAAACATCCTATCATATTGAGGAAGTGCTTAAGAATAATCTTAAACATCTTTTCAATATTTCTAGGATTGTTTTAAGTCGAAATGAATTTAATTATACAAATGAATTAATCGTCCAGGAATTCAAGTTTTGTTGTTATCTTGCTCGGTGAACTAGGACATTTGAATATCCTATAAGTGAAGTAACATTTCATTTAATGTTACGTTTAGGAGTTATGATAACTAAAACTTTCAAGGGTAAATTGGTATTCGAATGATTTAATTTAAGTTGAAGGGTTTAAATTTGGAATAGTGTTCAAGTTGATTTATATTTAATTTCTTTCTGTTTTAAGTGATGTTATTTAATTTAATTTAATTTAATTTAATTGAGTTTTAATTTAGTTTTAATTTTAATTTAATTTAATTCAATTGAGTTTGATTTGATGTTAAATTAATTTAATTTGATTTGATTTAGTTTTAATTTAATTTGATTTAATTTGATTTAATTTAATTTAATATAATTTGATTTAATTTGATTTAATTTAATTTAATTTGATTTAGTTTAATCTAATTTAATTTAATTTGATTTAATTTGATTTAATTTAATTATTTAATTTAATTTAATTTGATTAATTTAATTTAATTTGATTTAATTTAATTTAATTTAATTTTTAATTTAATTTTTAGTTTTAATTGAAATTTTTAAAAGAGTTTAATAATTTAATTTTAGTTTAATGATTAAGTCTTTTAGTATTTTAAATTTGAGTTATCATTTTAATTAAGAATTGAATATTAATGAGATAATTAATTTAGGGATTTTTAAATTAAAGAATAAATCTCTTCCTAATAATATCCCTATTTTAATAATTCCAATTTTATTATTCTTCCAAATTTAATCCATTATTTAATTAAAGTTTAATCATTTTAAAATTGTTTAATGGGTTTCTACCCTTTAATTATTTAAATTTCAATCATCCAAATCAGATTAGGATCAAATATTTTACTTGTTAATTTTTTATTAAACCTAAAGTTTTAATTAAGGATTAAAAATTTTAATTACCATTTTACCCTTTAAGCTTAATAATTTCTTAACTCACTAAATTGAACTCAAATGAACTTAAAATTTTTATGTGACTTCACTCATATGTCAATAAAGACATGAGAGGAGAAAATGTGATTTTTTTGTATTTAATTTATTTATATAATTATTTTTGGTAGAAAATAGAGATTTTCAAAGAAAACTTGATAACATGACCAAGGGAAAGTTTATGTCCTTAAGAAAATTAGGGGACATTCCTAATGACCGGAGGACCACTTGGACTAATTTTGATGATTTTTTGAATTATATTATTTTTATTATAATTATTTTAAATTTTGGAGTGTTAATTAATTTAAAAATAAAATAAATGTTGAAAAATGAATTTTATATTTTTCAAAAATCTCTCTGATATCAAGGAAATCAGAGAATCAAATTTTGTAATTTTCTGATTTTTCTATGATTTATTATAATTATTTTAGTGAAAATGCTAGAAAATACATTTTTTAATTTTAAAATTACCCTAGGGCTTTAAAATTTAATATCTCACTAAATAGACCTAAGAAAAATGTGGGATTTGTTCCTAAGTGATTAAAATTCAAAATGTGACATTTTGGTGAATTTTATTATTTTTGTGATTTTTATTATTTTTAATTATTAAAAATATTAAAATATTATTAAAAATCAACTTTTTTTAGAAAATTGAAATTTTAATTTTCTTAGATTCCCCTGATATCAGAGAGGCTCCAAAACCAATTTGGTGAATTTTTGAAAGGTATTTTAAAAGTTATGAATTTTTAAAGTTTAAAATGGCTAAGTGGCTTAATCAACCCGATTAGTGGGGCTAACCAAGTCGATTGACCTCAAATTTTTATGGTGGATTCCTCTGATCCTAAAGGTCAATGGAGAATTGATTTCAAGTCAATTTGATGCATGGTTAACTCTAATTAATTAAAGACCTATTTTGAGTGTTTAAGCCGATTAGGGTTGTTTTAAATGAACTAAGTCAAAATCTATTTTTCCTAGGGTTCTCCGGTCATAAGCAACATCACCAAATTTCCTAGAATTTATTTCACAACATGCTATTTATTGGAATTAAAATACTCGAAAACAGCAACATGAATTTGAAAAATCAATAACTCTTTATAGGGATGGCCTCGACTTTAGAAAATTCAGGGAATGTTCCCAAGTTCGGAGGCTTCAAAGCCATATGGTCTCATGCCATGGTGAATTGTATACATGCATGGAGAATTAAAAGTATGCGAGAGAGTAAATAAATTATAAAAAATAAAAAACTTGATGAAATTAAATGATTTCTTTTCCACATTATTCTCCTCCGCTCAGCGAGCGAGGGTATTTTTATTTTACTTTTCGATTTTTCTACACGAGAGATATGAATTTTTGAAGTTTAGGGAATTAAATAAATAGAAAAATACCCTAATTTTCTATTTATCCACGCGGCGCCGCGTCGACCTCGGCGGCTCCGAAAGGCCGCGAGGCGCGCTCCCATTCGACGCCGCCATCGAGTCGGCGGCCCGGGCCCCGCGGTTCTCGCACCGTCTCTCGGTCCGACGCCATCCGAGCCGTTCGTCCGCGCGTGTATTGAATGGACGGCATCCGTTCATCGTCCCCGGCGTCCTCGCCGAGAGCCGTCCACACTAAATCCCTAAGATCTCACTCGATACTCAACGAATTTTTATGTTCTTATGCTCTATGGATTCGTCTTGAAGAGATGAACACATCTATACGGTTATCATGCATTGAAATTAAGGCATTTGAAATGGAGAATCTCCAGAAGCTCGGGATGAAGAATTAGTTCATACCTTTGCTCGGAGAAGTGTGGCTTCGATCCGAGAGTTGTTGCACCTTCGATTGGATCCCGCGAGCTCCGGATGAAGTCTCTCGGTCCGGTGAATTGTCTAGATGTGATTTCGACCAAGCCCGATCCATAAAGCTTGGAGGCTGGAGCAATCGGGTGGCTTTGGAGATGGGGTTTTTCTTGGTGGACACCTTCCCTCAGTGCGGTGAAGGTGTAGAGCCAATCAATTTGGGGATTGGCTCACGCGTGGAGAAGTGTCCTGGTTTTGGGTGGAATTTCGGCTACGAAATTGAGCTCGCGAGAGAAGAAATGGCAGGGGGATCTCACTGGGGATCAAGTGCTCTAAGGGTGGAGAAGGGTCTGGAACAATTTTGACAGAGTTTTGGCAAGGTTTGTGCTCAGCTCCTCTCATGGCCGAGAGGGGTGGAGTTTAAATAGGAGAGGGTAGAGGGCCTCCCAGGGGGAGTTAGGGCTTGGGATCCGTCTGCTGCGGTGAGGAAAAGAACAGCCATGGTGGCCGCTAGGCATGGGGCGGCTCGACGAGGAAAATTTCGATGAGGGCTCACATGTGAGCTCTCGGCCATGGTGTTTTCCGGCGGCTCGGTGGCCGGCCGGCCGAGCATTGGTCACCATCTTGGTCGGGGAGGTCGGGGTTGGGGCTTAGTGCAATCGATTAGCATTGGCCATGTGTAAAGGGTTTGGATTGAAATGGAATGGGGGAAGACCATTTTGGGTTGAAATTGGTCGACCCATTGGTTTGGGTTGGGTGCACCTCCCCATGGCCTCGATTTTGAGGCTGAGAGGATCGGTTGGGTCGGCCGAGGGAGAGTGGTGTGGTCTCCATCCATGATGAGGTGGCTAAACATGGTTTAGTGTGTGACATGATTAAGGTAAAAAGGGGTTAAGGAGGATTAGGAAAGGGGCCCCTCCTTTTGCTATTAATGGCTTGATCACATGTCAAGCCTTCCATGGCTTCATGTGGCTTGTCCATGGCTTGCATGGCTCACCTTTGGCTTGGGAAAAGGTTTGGTCGATTTCATGAAAATGGGTTTTAAGAATTTTTGGTAATTTGATGGAAATTTGTGTGAAACTTGATTTGGAATAATTTGATGGTGAATTTAGGACTTAGGTAATGGATTTAATTAAGTGGATGACAAATGGAGATGTCATGTGGGCTTTAGGGTAGATTTTGGGCCTTTGGATGTGGTGAAGTGGGCTCTTAGGAAAGTTTAAGGGAAATGGGCTTTTGATTTTAGGATGGGCATTTGGATAAAAATTTTGTGAAGAAATTTGTCAAATAAATGTCATAATTGGTTTAGGGATGTTCTATGAAGGGCTTGGAATCAATTTGATGTGATTTGGAGTTGAATTGGTTTGAATTTGGATTTATTTGGTATGTGGGCCTATGTAGGTCCAAGTGGGCCAAGTTGGGCTAATGTTGGACTAGGGTTGAAATTGATATAAAATCAATGTTTAGAAATGTTTATGGGAGTGTTTCAAAGAGGTTTTGACTTTGGTTGGGCTTTGATTTTAGGGTTTGGGCTCATTTGGGTTAGGTTTGGGTTCTGGTTCCAAATTGGGCCTTTTAACTTTGGGTTGAGTTTGAGTGGGGTTTGGGTCTAAATTTTGGGCAAATCATGTTAGTATTTTGTTTGTGGGAATGTTAAGGAAGATTTAGAAAAGATTTGGGGTTAATTGGAATTGAATTGGGTGAGTTTGGGTTAGGTTTGGGTCATGGGTCCAAATTGGGCTTTAAGGCCAAAAGTGAGATTGAATCCAAATGTCAATCAAATTGGGCTTGGATTTGGTCTAGATTGGTATTTGGGATATTAAATTGAAGTTTAGAATTGAATTGGACCAAAATTGGGGTCAATTGGGTAGGTTTGGTTTGACATTGGGTTCACTTAGGGTTAAAATGGGTCAAATTGGGGGTTTTGACAAAAGTAGGGTAAATTGACAAAATTGGCCCATGGTGTAGTTGGACAAAATGAAATTGGGAATATTTGGGATTTTCTGGAATTTTCTGGGAATTTTATGAATTTTTGGATTTTTGGGTCAAGAGGGGTATTTTGGGTATTTGGAGGGTATTGGGAGGTTTCCTTGGAATTTTTGGTATTTTTGGGTATGGATGATCATTTTAAGTGATGTGGAAATGTTTGGGATTGATTTTGGAGAATGTTGGGTAATTTGGAAATTTTTGAGAAATTTTGGGTAGTTTCAAGGGTTTTGGGTAGGTTAAGCGGGTGTAGGGTCCCGGGGGTCAAAAATTGAAAATTTTGGGAAATGGAAGATTGGGTAAATTTGAGTGGAATGAAATCATTTTGGTTGAGCCATGAAGCCATTTCAAGCCCACATGAGCCATGAAGGGACTCATTTGAGACACCCACTATGTTGTTCCTAACCCTCTTAGCGAAGGGCTTAGGGGTTAAGGACCATCCATGTGAATCACCTACATGAGTCAGGAGGTTAATATTAGGTATGGTTGTGGTTTTAGGAAGTGTGTGGAAGTGTAGTGTGTAGGTGTAGTGTGTGTGTAAGTCGGCCCCTTCACCGGACCGGGCCACCGGGGCGATCCTAAGGCCGAAGAGTCTATAGGAACTCATCCTTTAAACTTCCACATTCGATTTCAACCCTCTAGGTGATTAGGGGTCTACGGTCGAGTTTGTGGAGTTTGCAGGGAGTTAAGAAGTGGTTTGAATTTCTAAAAGGTGGGTCCCGATTCTAGTCCTCTAAGATGAGTCGAAGGAAAAGCCTAAGGCTAGATCCTCAAGTACTAAAGAGAAGAAGAGAAGACCTCATCGAAAATGAGGTCAACAAATGGACCTTCAATAGGTGTGGTGAGTCGACGGAGCACACCGCGCGTATTGGTGTTGACCGAAGCGATCAACAAAACCAACACGGATGTCCAGTGACGAACTTAGGACGAAGTAGAAGAGTCTCGCGGGGAGTGTCAAGTATATCTGCGAAACCGGAGATTCTCGAACTCTCGTCTGGGGAAAGGAAAAGGAGGTGAATCCCAAATCACATGATGCGGGGAATTTCGATTTAGATTTTATTTTGTTTCAATTTAAGTTTTGATGTGTGAGTTTAGATTTTAGTTTGGAATTTCGATTTAGATCGGAGTTTGTCGAAATTAATTTGAAGGATTTGATTTGAAATGGAAATTGGAATTTCGAGGTTTTAGATGTAACATCTTCGACCTCGAAAGAAAATTGAATTGATTAGATTGAATCGTTGCAATGAGAAGAGATCTCGGAAGTAATGCGGTATTGGATGTAAAATCCTTAACCTCGAGAGTTTGATTTTGATGTATTTCATTGCGATAGGAAATGATCCTAAAACAATGCGATCTCGGATGTAAAATCCTTAACCCAGGAATTTGATTTGATGTATTTCGAGTGCAATAGGGAAAGAATCCTAAAGCGGTGCGGTCTTGGATGTAAAATCCTCGACCCAAAAGTTTGAATTTGATGTATTTCGGTCGATAGGGAAAGAATCCTAAAGCGAGTGCGGTCTTGGATGTAAAATCCTTGACCCAAAAGTTTGAATTTGATGTACTTCGAGTGCAATAGGGAAAGAATCCTAAAGCGAGTGCGGTCTTGGATGTAAAATCCTCGATCCAAAAGTTTGAATTTGATGTACTTCGGTGCGATAGGGAAAGAATCCTAAAGCGATGCGATACTTGGATGTAAAATCCTTGACCCAAAAGTTTGAATTTGATGTACTTCGAGTGCAATAGGGAAAGAATCCTAAAGCGAGTGCGGTCTTGGATGTAAAATCCTTGACCCAAAAGTTTGAATTTGATGTACTTCGGTGGCAATAGGGAAAGAATCCTAAAGCGAGTGCGGTCTTGGATGTAAAATCCTCGATCCAAAAGTTTGAATTTGATGTACTTCGGTACAATAGGGAAAGAATCCTAAAGCGATGCAGTCTTGGATGTAAAATCCTCGATCCAAAAGTTTGAATTTGATGTACTTCAGTGCAATAGGGAAAGAATCCTAAAGCAGTGCAGTCTTGGATGTAAAATCCTCGACCCAAAAGTTTGAATTTGATGTACTTCAGTGCAATAGGGAAAGAATCCTAAAGCAGTGCAGTCTTGGATGTAAAATCCTCGACCCAAAAGTTTGAATTTGATGTACTTCAGTACAATAGGAAAGAATCCTAAAGCGATGCAGTCTTGGATGTAAAATCTTCGACCCAAAAGTTTGAATTTGATGTACTTCGGTGCAATAGGGAAAGAATCCTAAAGCGAGTGCGGTCTTGGATGTAAAATCCTCGACCCAAAAGTTTGAATTTGATGTACTTCAGTGCAATAGGAAAGAATCCTTGACCAAAAGTTTGAATTTGATGTACTTCGATAGAAAGAATCTAAAGCAGGTCTTGAGGTAAAATCCTCGACAAAGTTTGAATTTGATGTATTTCGGTGCAATAGGAAAGAATCCTAAGCAATGCGGTCTTGGATGTAAAATCCTCGACCCAAAAGAGTTTGATTTTGATGTATTTCAGTGCAATAGGAAAGAATCCTAAAGCAAATGCGGTCTTGGATGTAAAATCCTCGACCCAAAAGTTTGAATTTGATGTATTTCGGTGCTGATAGGAAAGAATCCTAAAGCGATGCGATCTTGGATATAAAATCCTCGACCCAAAAGGTTGAATTTGATGTACTTCAAGTGCAATAGGAAAGAATCCTAAAGCAGATGCGGTCTTGGATGATGTAAAATCCTCGACCCAAAAGTTTGAATTTGATGTATTTCGAGTGCAATAGGAAAGAATCCTAAAGCGGTACGGTCTTGGATATAAAATCCTCGACCCAAAAGAGTTCGAATTTGATGTATTTCGAAGTGCAATAGGAAAGAATCCTAAAGCAGTGCGATCTTGGATGTAAAATCCTCGACCCAAAAGTGTTTGAATTTGATGTACTTCAAGTGCAATAGGAAAGAATCCTAAAGAAGTGCGGTCTTGGATATAAAATCCTCGACCCAAAAGGTTGAATTTGATGTATTTCAAGTGCAATAGTGAAAGAATCCTAAAGCGAGTGCAGTCTTGGATGTAAAATCCTCGACCCAAAAGGTTTGAATTTGATGTGTTTCAGTGCAATAGGGAATGAGATCCTAAAGCGATCGAGTCTTGGATGTAAAATCCTCGACCCAAAAGTTTGAATTTGATGTGATTGGTGTTTGATTCAAGATCCGGAAGAAGTTGAATTTGAATTTGATTGAGACTTGAAATCTGGAAAGATTGAATTTGAGATTTGGAAGGATGAGTTTGAACTCGATTGATATTTGATTTAAGATTTGATTTGAAATTTGGAAGATCAAATTTGAAACTTGATCGGGAGTGGATTTGGAATTTGATTAAGAATTTGATTTGTGAATTGAAAAGATTGAAATTTGATTCGGAATTTGGAAAGATTGAATTTGAAATTTGATTTGAGCATTTGCTAAGTGATTGGAATTTGATGATTCATGTTGATTTCGTTTATCTTTTAATGATTCAAATTTTATTTTATCGTTCATTTAATGTTCACGTGAATTTGGTGTTCATCATTTTTGAGATTTTTAAGGAAAGTTTTCTTTTATTCTTTTTTTTTTATTTCTTTTCTGTTCTTTGTTCGAAGCTTCATTTAACTTTAATGGCGTTTCCCAATCAATTTGCATAAAAGAGGTGAAGGCCAAAAATGTGACATGGTCACTTTCATTCCAATCATGTTGAAAATACATCATACAACTCGATATGGAATACATCTCATACAATCCATGTAGACTCAAAACGGATCGTGTATGATCTTTGTTGATCCATCAAAAGAAGCATCCATCGAAAATCCATGTCCGAATAGTGGGGTACATGGTTAATAACATCACCTTCCAAGCCATCATCTGGCAAGGATGCCTACTGGATGTACGTTGGAGGTGTGATATCTCCCATGTAACTCACGACTCGTAAGGTCGGAGGTTCTCTAGCTGCGGGTCCGTTTGGAAATGGTAAGGTGTCTTGCTTGTCGTCCATTCTCTCGAAAGTAACCGAGATCCGCTTCACCGGCACTCCCGGTATGCAATGCTTAGCGATATCCGCTCCGTTGCCCTTCGGTATCATGACGGAACCCACCGGTAAAGGTATCTTTACTCGGCCCTCGGAACTCACCCGGGCCTCGCTATCCGGAGGTCAGATCCGAACATGATGTCACACTCGTTCAGGAAAGAGACCGTGCAGAAAGGTCTGACGAAGTCGTGGTGATCTATATGTGGGGGTATGCAGTCACCCTGTTTGTAGATGTTGATAATGCAACTATTGGGTATGCAATCTGCTGGCAGTACCCTCCATGTTATCAATCTTTTTACCATTCTCTTGATGACTAATGGCATCGGATCTACTTGCCCATGACGGAGTATTCCGGTGGGTTTCCCTTCCTATCTTCGAGAAAGTTGTAGCAGCATCCGCATTGTATTGTGATTCTTCCCTTCCCCGGCATCCATCTTCGGGGTTCCGAGTATGTGTTTTCCCTCAGGCGGCCTGCTCGGCCCATTCTCTTCAAATCCTGGATACAATCCACGATTTGCTGTTGTTCATACTCGGAGAATACATCGGTATGTAGCTCGAGGCCCTCTAGTATGTTGATTCTTCTTCCTTTAATTCTCTCGAAGTATTCAAAGGTTTTCTTTTCAACATTTTGCATTCTCTCCGACTCGTATTCCGGAATGATCCGCGATGGCGAGGCCTTGTGACATATTGTGGGATATATGGTTCGATCCCTTCACGTTCTCCCGCATACCTCGACTCCTCGGGGATGATGCTCGTCGGGACATCCCCGCGGGTTGCTTCGCAACGAAGGTCATGCATCACTTGGTGGTTCTATTCGGTGGCGTGGCAGCCTTCTTTCTTCGATCTTCCGGAGATTTCCCCGATTCTTTCGTTATCCTAGGAGCCGGCCTCCTTTCTTCGGGTTCTCGGTGAACCGGTGTCCTCGAAGTGTATGTACTGGCATTAGCAATTGTCTCGTCGCGCTGGTCCGCAGCTAGTTTTGTTAACATCTTACGGATACGGCGATTCTTATTTCTTCGTTGCGTGGCTGTGAGAGTAGCTCTTCGAACTTCTTGAATCTCTGTGGGCGCGGCGCTGACAAGCCTGCCCTCGCTTTAGCGACTACGGACTTCATTTTCTTATCTTCTTCGGTGTTTGCTTTTCTTTTCTTGTTGTTGGATTGGTGGCTTGGGCCATCCACTTTCATCACTTGTCTGTCCGGGTAGTTCTTCTCGGTTAGCCGGGACCCGGTCACTTTCCTCGTCATCGTAGGCTCGCCGGTGCAAAATCCGAGTCAATCTCGATTATCGCTCCATCTTTCTCCTTCTTTTCATCGAGTGCAAGGCTTACGCCATTCATAAAGTTCAGGATCAGCCGCCCGTTCGACATTTCCCTGCGAAAAGACAAGGAAAAGGATCAGGGGCTGTACTAAGAACAAGAACATTAAGAAAACGTTTGTTAAAGACATTTTTTTTATTACTTCTTGTATTTTAGAATTTAACGAGAATGAAGCGGGATAAGGTCAGGAAAGAGATCTTGATTTGGAAAAGAAAACAAGGAAAACATATTATCATGACTTTATTTATTTTAACACATTTTATTATTTTTGGGTTCGGACCCAATCATAAGTAATTACTTCGCCCGTGTTTCTTAGGGATGAAGAATTCATTCCTTCGAAACATCGGGTAGCGTAATACTTTTTCAAGTATCGTCCGTTGATCGGAAGCATATGTCGTTCTCCCCGGAATTCACTAGCCGGTAGGAACCTCCCGAGTATCTCTGCTTCAACCACAAACGGTCCTTCCCAAGTGGGTTCGAATTATCCTCCTATCTTGCGGTGTGCAAGGATAGGTCTCTTGAAAACGAGAACTAAGTCACCAACTTTGAAGGTTCTTGGGCGGACCAGGTTTGTCATGGGCTTGAACCATCTTAGCTTGGTATAGTTCTAAATTCTGTTGCGTCGCAAGTCTTTTCCCTTCCGAGCTTTCTAATTCTTCGAGTCGTAATTTGGCGTTTTCTTCTGTCGTGATCTTGTTTGCAACCGCAATTCGAGTGAAGGAAGCCGAACCTCTAAAGGTAACACCGCCTCGGACCCATACACCGGAGCGTAAGGTGTAGCTTGAGTAGGAGTTCGAAGGTTGTCCGGTAGGCTCATAAGGCTTCTAACAATTTCTAGTGCCAATTTCTCTTATTATCGTCCAAGGTTTTCTTTAAGATTTGAACGAGAGTTTTATTAAAAGCCTCGGCGAGACCGTTTGCTCTTGGGTAGTAAATTGTTGAGTATCGCTCGGTCGATTCCGTGTCTCCCGACAAAATTGTTGATTTGTGTGCTTCGAATGCCGACCCATTATCCGAGATGATCTGCGCGGCACTCCGAAACGGTAGACAACTTGGTTCTTGAAAAGCCGTAGCACGTGGTGTGCTTTCACTTCTCTGAGTGGAACCGCTTCTACCCACTTGGAAAAGTAATCAGTAGCCGCAAGAATGAAACGATGTCCTTTTGAAGATGGTGGTTCTATCGGACCCACTATATTCGTGCCCCAACATTCAAATGGCCACGACACGATTGTCGGGTGCAGCACATTTGGAGGTTGGTGTAGAACCACTCCGTGCACTTGGCATTGATGACGGCTCTTGGCGATTTTCATGCGGTCGGTCATCATCGAATGCCGGTAGTACCCTAGTCTTTTAATTTTCATTTTCATCTTCGGACCCGACTGGTGAGCGCCACAGAGTCCTGAATGCACCTCTTTAACGATTTCACGGGCCTCGGACCCGCTTAGGCATCTTAGCCACATTTGATCAAAAGACCTTCTGTACAATGTGTTGTTTATTAATGCGTAGGACAGAGTTCTTTTCTTGATCTGATGGGCTAGCGACCTATCGTCCGGTAGCTTTCTGTTTCGCGAGTGTATGTCCGTCACTTCTGTCGCTAAGCTGATTCTTTTTCTTTTTCTGATTTGTGTATTGTGTCCATGTCGAGCTGTGATAGGACCTGACGTCCGTGAACTGACACTTCCACTGATTCATCTTGCAAACAGGCGAATTCTTTTGCGAGACGGGCTAAAGCATCTGCTAAAGCATTTTCTTTTCTGGGAATTTTGTAGATCGTTACATTTGGAATCTGTTTCAACAGCTGTATGGCGTACTGGGAAGTATCGCTCGAGTCTTGGCTTTAAAATTCGTATTGTCCGGCGATCCGTTGAATGATTAACTCGCGAATCCCCGTAGATGTTGATGTCTGTTATCCCCATTTGAATAGCTAATTCCGAGTCCTGTTATGAGGGCTTCGTATTCGCTTCATTGTTTGTACACGGTTTCGTCAAGTGGTAGGAGTATCTTAACATCCCCGCTCCGGTGTTATAAAGATTAGCCCGATTCCTCGCCTTACGGGCACTATCACTTGCGATTCTTCGTCTTTGTGTGCTCGAAGATGCTCCGTCGAAATACAGTTCCCAACGTCGATCATCAAGGTCTTCTAGGTTCATTATTTGTTCATCTGGCAAATCGTCATTGAGAGGAGATTCTGCCGGCAAAGGGTGTGCTGCAAGAAAGTCTGCTAAGACATGTCCCTTTACGGCACGAAGAGGCATGAAAGTTATATCGAATTGCAATAATATCATTGACCATCTGGCAAGTCTGCCGGAAAGTGTTGGACGAGTCATCATGTATTGCAATGGATTAAACTTCGAGATCAGGTTGACTTTATGAGAAAGCATGTAGTGCCTGAGCTTTTGAGCTGCGAAGATCAAGGCCAAACAATGCTTTTCAATTGCGGGATACCTTACTTCCGTCGGAAGTAAACGACGGCTTAAGTAGTAAAGAGCATTTTCTTTACCCTCATCATTGACACAGGCCAACGGGGCTCCGAGAGAGTCGTCTAGAGCCGCGGTGTAAAGTATCGGCGGTCTACCCGAGGCTCGGGGTCTGCTAAGACAGGAGGTGTCATTAAATATTGTTTAATATCCTCGAAGGCCTTCGACATTTTTCTTCCCAAATAAATTTGGCGTCCTTTTTAACTAGTGCCGAGAAAGGCTGACACCTACTCGACAAGTTTGAGATAAAGCGTCGAAGATATGCCGACTTCCCTTGAAAAGATCGTAGTTGTTTTAAGGTTTTGGGAGGCGGCATTTCTAAGATAGCTTTAATCTTTTCCGGGTCGATTTCAATTCCACGATGTCGGACAACGAATCCTAAGAATTTCCGGAGGTGACGCCGAAGGCGCATTTTAAGGATTCATCTTAAGGTTAAATTGTCTTAATCGTTCGAAAACAATTCTCAAATCATACGGTGGTTTTCCTTTACTTTGCTTTTGATGACCACATCGTCCACGTAGCATTCGACTTGATTATGGATGAGATCATCAAAAATTCTTGTCATTGCTCTTTGGTAGGTTGCTCCTGCGTTCTTCAATCCGAATGGCATCACTGTGTAGCAAAATACTCCGATCGGCGTTCTGAATGCTGTAAGCTTTTCATCTTCTGGAGCCATTTTTATCTGGTTGTATCCTGAAGATCCATCCATGAACGAGAATATTTCATGTGTTGAAGCAATGTCGATCATTAATTCTAGGATCGGTAGAGGGAATTCATTTTTTGGACATGCCTTGTTTAAATCTGTGAAGTCTACACAAATTCTGATTTGACCATTCTTCTTTCTGACTGGCACCACATTGGCTAACCAAGTCGGGTATTGTTCTTCACGGACAAATTTAGCGTCTATTAGCTTTTTAACTTCGGCTATGACTTGTTGTTCGATTTCTAGACGCATTCTTCTGGGACCTTGTCTGATTGGAACGAAGTAGGATCCACTCCTAGCTTATGGACTGCAACCTCTGGAGCTAATCCTGGCATCTCGTCATAATTCCAAGCAAAACAGTCTTTAAATTCCACTAATAATTTGATCATTTCTTCAGAGTCTTCTTTATTGAGTAAGGAGCTAAAAAAGGTAGGTCTAGGCTCTTCGCTAGTACCTAAGTTAACTTCCGTTAACTCATCTATTGTAGATTTAATTTCTTCTTCGAATTCTGGTGGAGCATCTTCAATTTGTAAATCTTCGAGTTCGTCTGTAGTTTCCATGCAGTTTTCATTGGACTTGCAAGTGACAACCAAGCAAAATTCAGTATCGTCAACTGACCCTACTGTGTCGAATCCGAGTCCATATTTTGAATTGGGTGGACGACCGGAGTTATTCCATAATTTTTCAAAATGTTGTGATTGGCCTTTTGTCCATTGTCGAGGTAAGAAACCACGTTGAATTAAATTTTGAACACGAGGAGAGTACCACTCAAAAGGTAATTCCATTAATTCTGATGAAGTGACATCTTCAAATTGTACATTATTTTTAGTTTTGGAGGTAGAAACACCACGGTAGAATTTGATTGGCCTTGCACCGTCGTTACGTACTTCTTTGACCACCATACCCTCGATCTTATTAGAATGGATCGGGGTTAGTGTCATAGTATGTACGTAGTGGTTAATCTTCTCGTACATTGATTTGTATTCTTCGTTCTTCTCATCTTCGAGAGAGATCTTGAATTGCGGCTTCTTCTGACTTATTGTCGCTGCTTCTTGCTTGATTTCTTTTTCTTCTTCAGAACTGTCTTCCCAATCAACATTGATGGCTGGTTTCCTCTGTCCAACTGTCCTAACATCTCTACCACAACCTCGTCCTCGGCCTCGACCTCGGATGCGAGTTGTGGAGAAACCTTCACCATCTCGCCGTAAGGGAGTGGTGAGTGACTGTTGGACTAGAACTTCGGGTTCTTCGTTGTCCCGGACTTTCTTTGCTTCATTTGTTACGGTATCTCCGGAGAAGATCGTTTTCTTTGGCGGTGCATAATAAGTCTGCGTCTTCGTGAATTCCAATCTCATGTACGGAGAATGGTTGTAAGTCACCTTTGATGCACTCGTTCCCTCCATCGTAATATTTGATGCAATCGATGCAGAGATGATGGTACCATCCTCGTTTTCATGTATCCACGGTAGGCCCGAGCAGAGCGTTGAACGATGTTTCGAATCGATTATGTGAAATTTCGCGGTTGTCTTTGCTAAGTCACCGGTCTTCATCGGTAGCTTTATTGACCCGAGGGCTCTTTCTCCTTTACGGTTGAATCCTCTTAATAACATTTTGTACGCCGAGCTCGCGAGCATCAATTTCCAAGTATGCTTAGCGTTCGAAGACTCATTATATTGATTGATGCTCCTGGATCCACCAATACTCCGGAGAGTGTAAACTTCCCGATTGTAGCCGAAATGTACAACGGTCGGTTGTGATCTCGTTGTTCCAAGTAGTAGGTCATTGTCCGTGAAGGTAACGCCTCGCTGTTTCATTAACGAGCAAACCTCATCTAAGGAATTTCCGGCCATTTGAGTTAAGCAAATTTCTAGATCAAGTAAGGCCTTGATCAGAGCTTCTCTCATCTCCTTTGATAAGATGAGAGCATCGTAAATGCTTAGTTTGGCCGGTAGTTTCCTAAGATGGGCTAGCACGTTGTAGTCCACTTTGTTCTCATGCGTCTCGGCTTCTTCTCGAATGGGTACTTCTTCTGCTGGGGTTGGTTCTTCTTGAACAACCACCTGCTTTCCTTTGTCTTTTGGACCTATTCTTGGAGGTAGAACTTTTCCACTTCTCAAGTTGACTTCCGTAATTTCTTTCGAATCTAGTGTTGAACTTGTCGGTGTCTCCTCCCGAATCGGAATGACGGCCTCTTCCGGATTATCTTCAAAATACGAAGGCTCTAACTCTATCGTAATCGGAGCTCCTCGAAACTCACAGATAGATCCGTTGCTTGTTGAACTCTCGTAGCCTCCTTGATGGATGTCTTCTTTGTCATTTTGATCGTCGAGATCGTGTGTGATTTGAGAATTGTCGTTGGTATCGAAGTCGATGTCCGGATTGTCGCTAGTTACGTAATCGTTAGAAACAGTCAAAACGTAGCCAACGCCATCACCCTTATCATTATATGATCCCACCGAAGTGAGCAGATAATCATACAAAATCAAAGGTTCGAGGGATTTCTCCCCGAATCGGAAACAACTATCCTAGGATAAGCGGCCCCTAGTCTAGCCTTAGGAGTCTCGGTCCCCTCTTCTTCGTCGATTTTCTTCTTTTCTTCGATCGTCTCCTGTCGAGGTGGTTCTTCTATCGCAAGTGATAGTACCGGCTTAACAGGTCTCGAACTCTGAATTGAAGCTCGCACCGAGGCGGTTTGGATGTTGTCTAAAATCTTCTTCGAAGACCTCGTCCAGGCGGTAGTCCATCCATCGTCAGTTGCATAGGGATCTATCGGAATGACGGGATCGGTTGAGATAACATTGACGGAACCTCCTTTACGGGGTTCCTTCATGTACTCCTTCGGGATTGTTATATTTCCTTTCCGAAGGTTGTCGTTGAGCCAACTTTTAAAGGTAATGCAATCTTCTATCTTGTGCCCAAGCATCCGATGGTAGGGGCAAAAGTTGGGATCACCGTTCTTGTTGACTTCCTCTCGGTCTTTTAGGTTCCGACAGCTGGAAATGCGGAGTCTTCATTAGGCTACGGAACATTTTCGGTACTTGCTTCATTTTTGAATGGATATTCTCCGCTCGAAGTTCCCTTAATGTACGTTGCGGACGAGGCGGTTGTTCATACTCGCGGAGACGACTGATAGTCGGACCGGGGTTGCCGTGTAATTCTGTTGTGGTTCGCTGCGGTCGTTCGGTGGTATTTGCATCGATTGCTTGCCTTTATCAACTGCTGCAATGATCCCAGATTTCTTTTCGAAGGTCTTCACCGGCTTCTGCTTGTCCGTCTTATCGGCAAAACTCAATTTTTTCGCCTCTTCTTGCAAGCTTCCGGCCTTGCTTAACAACTTCTCAAAAGTCTTAATAGTGAATCCTTTGAGGAGAAGTGCTATCGGGTCGTGAATGCTTTTAAGCAAGATGCCGACTGCATGTTGTTCTTGCAGTTGTGGTTCACACTTCATGCTTTAAGTATGTAATCCACCAAAGTTTCATTCGGCCTTTGTTTCTCTACCACTAAATCACCTATAGTGATGTGGTGCCGAGCTCCGGCAAATCGCTTGATGATGAGGCTCTCTAGCTACGAGAATGTCTTCACCGAGCCATTGGGTAATTCGCATACCAGCTCGAAGGCGATTCACGACAGAT